>JASDQU010242251.1:207962-237607 GCA_032191745.1 Picea mariana
GCCAACATCGATAATTTCTTGCCTCTTGTTCACACTATCTTAGATGCCTATTCACTCATTGACATGGGCTCAAAAATTTTCACAGACCCCTCCTTGTTGGGGGCATACCATGGAGCACCACCTCTCATACACCCTTCAACACAAGTGTGTGTCATATATTCTAATAGAACCGACACCGGAGACACCATTCCTCCCACTGAGGCCTGTCCACACCTCAACGTTCCACTTGTGGAAGAAATATTACCTCCAGAATTCCTTGAGAACCCTACTACACCAATTATCCCTGATTCCCCCCCCCTCCAGGGGAAAATCCTAGTTTGGGAGACAATCCCTCAATTCATTACTCAAATTCCCTTCTTCTACCCCCCACCAGGAGTTCAAGAATTTTAGGTAGCCATGACACTTACCCTTTTGTTGGCCCTTGACCTAGTTTTGGTGAACTTGGGTCACGTTTGACCAATATTGGGACTTCAACAGGCTGGTTGAAGGTGGAGTGCAAGGCGAAGTAGAGATCACGGGATATCGACCCCTTCTTAGGGAATTTTTGGGTTTAGGGTTTATGTAACGTGTATGGGATGTGAGCCCATGGGCTTACCCATGTTTAGGCCCATTTTGTAATGTATAAATTGAAATCTAGGTGATGTAAGTAGGTGGTTTTAAGGGTAATGAGGCCAAGATTCTAAGTGATAGAGCTTGATCTATGTGATTGCAAAGGCTTTGTGCTTACTGTGTGTTAAGAACTTGAAGAGCTAAGTGCAAGAAATTGTAATAAGGCTTTGTGCTTAAACCTAGCTCGGGGAAGGAGGATATGATGAGGTGCGTGCAGATCTCCTGTCCTATGCGGAGTGGGTTCCTATGGCTCTGTGCTTATATAATATTGAGAGAAGATAATAAATAAAGAGAAGAGTTGGTGGATGTAACCCCACGTTGGGGTGAACCAGGTATATCGTGTGTTGTGGTTGCTTTGTGCATTATAGTTGTTATGTTATTGGTGTGATGTATGCGTAGTACAATGATATATGTTAGATGCATCTGATATAATAGCTTTGTTCTTAGTAATGTGAATGAATGTTAGATTAGATGTATTTCTATGTGCTAAGTGCTTGGAAGTGCTAGCTCCGATTGAATACTGCGTTGCTCTATAATTAGGGTTTGAATCTGCGATGTGAGTAAGGGTTAAATGTTGATGAATGTTAACTGCTAAGTGCTCTGTTAAGGTATTGTAATCACAGATCTGTGTACCAGCTAGGTTGCAAACATCTGATTCCTACAACCACCCCTGCTTCTACCTTGGGTGAGACTTCATCTGCTTCGCAGGTGTTGCCAAAAGGGTCAGTAGTTAGGGTTTTGTTGGTGCATTGTTGAATCATTGAACCCTAGATCTACCCCTATGCCAACACCTTCTTAACATGGTGCTTGCCATAATTTTATTTTATCTACATCCACCTGCGATGGTTCCTCAACCATCTCTCCCTCCTCATCTAGAGTGAATCCCAATGCAAATTCCAGTGCAGGTTTTGTCTGCACCACCCTCACTCCCAACTGCCAGTACCACTGCCACTGCTAGGGGTAGACAGAAGAAGAAAGATCCCACACCTCCACTTCCTCCCTGAGTTCAACCTCCTTACACATTATGCGAAAGAGGGGCACACACCACTAATAGGTGACCTACTCTTCACGAGTTACGCAATCTTATCCAACTCCCTCGAGCAACCACATCGTTCGCTACTTCACCAAGCACATCCAATACTACTACCGTGGTCCCCACTATAGGAAGTAAAGGGTTTCAAACAAAATTCCCTTGTATCATCTATTCAGAATATGGCCACTATACTCATCATTTCCTAGCTAAACCTCAGTTTCACCAGACACTAGTTGCAGTACGCCAAACCTTTCAGCAAGAGCCCTCTCTACCACCCCTTTCTGGTGCTCATGTCACTGACATTCGCTATGTCTCCTCCTTACTCCCTGAACGGTTGAGATAATCTTGCGCTCTATGTGACTCACTTTCTCACTTTACATATCGATGTCCTTTGATTATTACATCCCGAGGTCGTCATTTAACCCATGTGCAACCACATCTGATCACCTCACCACTAGTATTGCACTCTCTAGATAGTGTAAATATCACCTCCCCTGAACCTGAGTCATGTCCCACCTCTCCATGGTCCATAGATCGACTGCCTAAGAATATTCCCCCAAATCCTCCCAATTCTCCGGTAAATTTACCACAAGAAATCTTTCCCCCTACCACAGTTTATCGCCGATAGTATCTGAACATTTGGTTTATGTCAAGTGAGCCATCTCACCCTCTATGCGATATCTCCTCTATGTCTTCTCCAATTGAGGACAATCACACTTTAAAAATCACCTTTATTTCCCTCCCCCAAGCCCCCATGCATGTTTGTATCAAGCAGAGCTGCACATTATGCACGGAAGATGGAATTATACCCGTGCATCTGATCATGAGTATTCTTCCTTCTCTTATGCATTGGTGGGCTCACCCCTAAAACTACCCTTGTACGACTAATTGTACACCCCCTAACTCAAATCTATGAAATTTACACTATGCAGGAGGATGGGACCACTAATTTGACTCTCAAAACTAGTGGATCAGTCAACTCGAGCTCCCGTAATCTCCACATCTCCTCCAAATTCTCTCATCAAATCACTATAGTGACAGGTACAAATGAGGTGGCATTGTGGGCCCACCAGCCATATATAGTCCCTTTTACCAAACTTCCACACTCAGTTACAGGATCCCAGAGCCTCTATTTCCTAATCCCTTCTCAGCCACAAGATCATGGTCTCGATATCTACATAGTCACATTCCCTGGGTCACCATCTGAACTTGGCCCTAGGGAAGCATTTTTCTCCTGTCACATCCAGGTACGCATGCTTATGTTCAAAATTATCAAATAGTTGTTATATGTTCTTTATCATCAGATATTGTTCACGTCGGGTATTTGGTTTTTAATGTGTGCAAGTACTTGTTCATCACAAACGGCGCAGCCCCTTTAGGTATATGTTCGACACTGGAATCAAATTATTCCCTATGAAAATAAATTGCATCTCCAAGTCACACCCTCTGATGTTTACCTTTAGGGTCCTTACATGTGGCTCTGCGGTACCATCACCTCTGCTGTATTTTGGTACTGTCACCCAGTAGCACTCTCCCCCGCATGAGTTGTCCCATTCATAGTTCTTCTTAGCAACTTGACACTCATGTTACTTTCACCCACTAGGGATGGGAGTCATGATATTCTTATGCACTTCCTCGAATAAGCCACATACTTCTTCTCATCATATTGATAGTTTTCCCAATGGGCTCCTAGGTTATCTCATCTTGGTTGTATTGACTACACCTATGCAGTATCATTATCCATCCATCTCATCCACCATTAGTTTTCTCATCTATAGATTTCCCTCCATTTATTTACCTCATACAAAAACCCACTCATGGGGGCCCCACCCTCCACCAGTTCTCTTCGCAACCTGCACCCTCACTGGGCAAGCCATCTCGCATTGGGGAACCCGTTTATGTATTTGTACACTCATCCCAAATTATTCTTTATTTATTTGGTAATTGTAAAAATATTCCGTTTCCATCATTTACTTATATTTTTGTCATCACCCTTGATGACCTTCTTTTTCCTGGAGACACAACCCATGTCACCCTTGGTTGGGGCATAAACTCTCCTTTTTTATTTTCGAAATTGTTCAAGAACCTTGAGTATCCCACAATCCATGTACCCTGGATATATGAGTTTGTCCACTTTGTCACGCCTCTGGCATAGTTTAACCCCATATCTAGTCATCCCCCTGACACTAGATACAGTTTTACAGTTGTTTCCAATCATCCCTCAACATACCCAAACCAAGGGTAGTCTCGAGTCTCACCACATATTGACTTCATTCATGTTCCCTATCAGTACCTGATCTCATCTTAGTTGATTTCCCAAAGCCCTTTGCTTCTTGGAGTCGTGTCTCCCTTTCTGTCGACATCAGCATAGTTTCCAGAAGGGCAACGATATCTTCACTCTCATTACCTCTACAATGAGGATTCTTGAACAGCAAAGAGAGAACCATCATTTCTCTTTTATTTCGTTGACCCCCATAAAATTCAACTTCATAAAAATCTCATGTTACGGTGGGTCTTACTATGCGACTATTGCAGTATTTTTATACTAGTCGAAGGCCTATGAATTTGTTAAGCCATCAATTCCTACGAGTCATTAACACTTCTTACAGGCGTCCTTACCTCATTTCATAGTATGTTCACCATTCAGCATTGTCATCTACAGTTATCAACCACCCCGGAGGGCACTGTAGTTATCTACATCAGCATACATCAACATACATCTTCAGTTATTGTCTTACATTTTGGGTTACATGACACGAGCATGGGTCATGCCTGCTTCATTCGTATACAGATTTTATTTTTTCTCCTTAGAGAAAGGTTTGGGTCCCATAGTTTCCCCTCTCCCTCCGATGAATCTCTTTTGCAGTTTCTCTCAACACTCTTCATTACAAAGGAACTCTCAGTAGAAGAAACATTGTTGTATTTCGGCTATACATATGCTCCTAACCTCACACATCAGGGGGCATCTGTTATTACTAAAATTTTGTCTGCAACATTGCACACAAATGGTTACATACATACAGTAATGCCAAAAACAATTAGTTCACCTGCAGCACTAAAATGCATTTCAAAAGGAAAAAAATATACAATTGGTAAAAAATTGACATACGCAAAATCACTAAAGGAAGAACATGCACAGTGTGTGGGCCAACAAATCCCTCAGAGCGCACAATGCGCCAAATGCGCAACTGTGTATGGGAAAAATTGTGCACTCCTGTGAATGACACATTTATGGTTCTTTTCAGGCCCCCAACCACTTATGGACCATCTCCCAACCTGATTTGACCTCCATATATGAGAGAATTCCAAATGGGGGGTTAGTCAAGGACCAAAGGGTGCCCTAAAAGGCCCCTTGTTCACACCAAGAACCAATTATATTTTTCCTTGAAGAAATGCTATAAATGAAATCCATGGGTGCACTAAGAAACCAAGATCTCATAGTATTGTTATGTTGCCTCAATCCTCCCTTGAGAATCCTCTTTCCTCCTTGGAGTATTCAAGAATTATTTCAATAGGCCATTCCACTCACCTCTTGAGGGAATAGGCAGTGATTTTCTTCATCATTTTCCATTTTTCTTCCATTGTAAGAAGATCTCTCCATTAGGGAACTCAAGATCCCTCCCAAGGAGGAAGAGGGGACCCATAAGTCCTCATTTTTCTCTATGGTGTTTTTCCAATTAATATATTTATCCATTGGTGGCATTATCTTAGTCATTGGTTGATTGTTTATGGTTCTAAGTTTCTTATGTATTCTATTTTTTATTTCCTTAGTTACTTTAGTTTATTTATTTGTTTATAACATGTCTTTGTCTTGTTTAACCCACTCATGAACTTATGTCTTGTCTAGCATGCCCAAATAGGCATGCAAGTGTCATTTTTTGGCTCACCCAAGTGCCGAAAAGGAAAAAATAGCCTATTCCCTCAAGAGGTGAGTGGAATGGCCTATTGCAATGGTGCTTGAATGATTCAAAGAGAAAAGAGGATTCTCAAAGAAGCATTGTTGCAGCATAACAAGACCTTGAAGTTCTTATTTTCTTAGCACACCCATGCCACATATTTATAGCATCCATTCATGGCAAGATATAATTGGTTAATAGTGTGAACAAGGGGCCCTTTAGGGCACTTCCTAGCCCTTAACCAACCTCCAAGATAGATTTCTCTCTGATATGAGTGTCAAATAATGTTTGGGGTTAGACTAGAAGTGGTTGAGGGGCCAACTAGATCATGCATCATTCATAGAAGTGTGCATCTTTTCTCGTAGACAGTCATGCATCTTGCACATAGTGTGCATTGAGGCTTGCGTTAGCCTGCTCATTGTGCGCACTATGCACGTGCTTCCTTTGGTGAATTTGCGCACTTTGATTTTTGACCCAAGTATATAGTTTTTTTTCCTTTTGGATGGATTTTGGTGTTGTAGGTGGACTAATTGTTGTTGGCATTTATGTTTTTCTTCAACCATTGTGTGCAATATTGCAGACGATTTTTTACTGATAACAATGTGGTTATATAACTACATGCAAGAAACTTATAGGGAATACACCTTTCAGATTGGTGTATGGTCAGGAAAAAACAATCATTTTGGAATATTTAATACATATTCTATGCATTGCAGCCATTACAAACATGACAGAAAGAGGCGCAACTCAGGAAAGATTGGTTCAACCCATGGAATTAGAAGAAGACAATATTATGGATAGTTTCCATCAGGAAGTATAGAAAGAAAATGATAAATATTGGCATGATAGACACATTAAGAAGAAAACATTTAAGGAAGGAGATATGTTTCTCCTCTATGATAGTAAATATTTATAGAACCCATGGAAATTCAGGATGCATTGGCTAGGGCCATATGAGATAAAGTTTGTCACAAATGAAGGTGTTGTGCAACTGCAGGATTTAGCATGCAAAGAGATGCAAGGAATGGTGAATGGTAGTCGACTGAAATTGTATAGGGATAGTTGACCCAGAAACCCTTAATAGTTGCAGTGCAGGAAAATACAATTGTACATATTGGACATAGTAAAAACTGAAAAAGAAAGAAAAAAATGGGGAAAAGAAGAAAAATACAAAAAGATGAAGTAGATGGATAAGTGTTTTGCCTGTAGAGTTAGATGATACAAAGCGTAGAATATGGTAATTGACATGACAAAACTTGAATACACTGCACTCCATAGAAAGGTGACTAGACAGAAAAAGCCACACATCGATATAGAAAATCGTCCAAAAAAAGGAAAGGCGGTGGTCAGAAAAGTACAATGCAACAAAGAATTTATGGAACGACTTATAAAAGGGGAAATCGTGCATGGAAAGATTCATTATGACTTTGTGAAAAAGAAATCTAAGGAGTGAAAAGATGGTTCAACAAGGTATTTCCAAAGTATTCAGTGAATATTCATAGAAGCCTTTTCAGGATCTAGCATAATGGCACCACCAAAGGTCAGAGCTCCCAACTAAATTGTAATAAAAACATGCAGTTCCATGAGGTCTTCATAAGATACAGCAGTTGATGGGGTAAACAATCAGCCAAATGGAGTGGTTTATGTGTATTCCATTCCTTCACCATCATTGATTCGGTTAGTCCCATGCTTGTAGAATAATAATAGGTTCTAGCAACAAAGGATATGGAGGTCGATATGCGGGGAGAAACAGAAAAACCTAGAATAGAGCATAACCCCACACAACAACTTAGATTAAGATAACCATAGCATATGTATGTTCATGATGATGAACGAATGGAGTTGGATGAGCCTATAGGACAGACTAAAGAAGCGCAACAACCTATTGTAGAGCCAACGCAACAGTCATGAGGAAGTGCAAGTGAAATATATTATAGGCCAGCAAGATTCAAACGTAGAAGAAGATGAGGAAGAGAACCAGGAAGAAGTGGCAGGGCCATCAGTAGGAAAGAGGAAAACTAGGGAAAAACCTACCACGCCAAGAATATCGAGCAAAAAAAGGAGATAACCTTGTCATTACCACAAATACCTTACGGAGTCAAAGTAGTTGGCGACCTTTTAGGGTCTATGAAAAAACTAAGGTATGTTTATCATGATGTGATAGACATAGACAAGTTCCTAGATTTTTCACCACAAGTATACATGGAAATCAAAGGAGCAGGTCCATCAAGAATCATGAACCTACTAGAGATTCCCCACTTTGGGAGGGGCAAAGATGTAAATGAATGTGTTAAAAAACTATTGGAACTAGTAGATGGAGGCATATTATGGATGGAAAGTCTTGTCCCCATAGATGTAGACTTAATTGCAGAGATAAAAGGTTTACAGACAAATGGAGAAAAACCAGAGAATTATTTGGATGACAAGACAAAGGAAAACACTTTAGCAGAGGATATGAAGAAGAAATATAGCACTGAGAGAGGGTCTTGGGGAACAATAATTAATTGTATCAATGAACCAGTGAGGATATTAGTGATGTAATTGATGGAATATAATGTTTTGAGGAAATGTGTCAAGGAAGAAGCACCTGCATGAGTGATAGGAGCAGTAGTGTAGTGTGCGAAGGGGAGTATACTCAGTCGGGATCCTTATCTACTGCATTTCTTATTGGAGGAATCAAAAGATAAGAAACATTTAGGTATAGAGTTTAACTACTCATGGTTGATGATATTGATAGCCCCGGTTGGGTACGGAGAACCAAAATATAGAGTATTTTACTAGAGGATAGGAAAGTGTTGCGCAGTGAAGTATACAACACTATGGAACACCTCAGATCTGAAGAAAAGAAAGGAAAAATGCAGCATTTTTCCATGATGTTGGAGGAGATGCAGGAGAAGTTAGATAATACATGGAGGATACCACCAGAAGTGGTGAGTGAAAATCAAGGAATAGCATACTTTAAGTCTTTCAGACACAACATGTGGATCCATGCCAAAAGGGATCCTAAGAAGGAGTGGCTACAACTGAGATACTTTGTCATAGGAAAGGAAGTGCAGTGGGCCATGAAGGACTGGTTTGAGCAATGGAAGGTGCCGGTGATTCCAAATAATATACCAATATCTAAGAAGCAATTAGAGGTTGGATGTGATACCCCACAACTTGGATTTTAATTATTAATTGTATTATTGCTTTTATTTTAGAATTTTAATTATTTTTTTGAAAGACAATTTGGTTGATTGACAAAAACTAAATTTTAAAACCTTATTATTTTATGAAAATAAACACATGTGGAAAAAGGGGCACACATTGAATAAAATATTAAAGAGGGAGTTAGTAATCCAAAGGGGTTTTCCAAGTGGAAGTAGACTAAGACAAGTTGTGGAGTTAACTCAACATAAAAAAGACACATTCCAGATTTATAGGAGAATCTGGGAACATGTGTAAAATTGAATCCGGTAGCTGGTCAGTGAGAAGGAGGCTCAATACAAGTGTCAAAATTCCTAGGAAAAATAAAATAATTCATGACAAGGGAATGGGATTCCATTCCTAAGAAGTGAATTGATAGCTCGAGAAGGCTACTCACAAACTGACTTGACACAGTGAATTTTCAAAGATTACACACAACAAGCTAGAACTCAGAATTGTGTGTTACTGTGGCCAAAATCATTGGTTATAAAGCACACATAATAGTATTAGATTTAAATTCTTGTTATGAGAAGATATATGCATATTGTAATTTTCATATAGAATCATTTTACCATTAGTAAATCAATAAAACTCATATTTAAAACCTAGTACTAAAACATAGATTATCGGGTAAGAAACATGTATTGGAGAGACAGAGTTTAAAAAAGTTACAATGTATAAAATCAAAAGGAAATCATTATGAATTAAACATATTCCAACCAGATACACTATATATACTTCGAAACAAAATCGTTATAGATTAAATAGAGTCTAACAAGTCACACAGTATATATACATATTTGAATGGGAATCATGATATATTGAACAGAGTTTAATAAGTAATAACTACTTATATCATTACAAGAAAACAATGTGAATAACACGAGTTTAACAGAGAGATAAATCATGACTCATAAATAGAGTACACAACATTACAACATTGTAAAATGCAATAGTCCTGATTCACAGACTTCCTTGAATAATTATACAAAAGAAGTCACATGTTGTGAAGACAAAAATGAATATAGTTAAGGAATAGAACTCGAATACCTTTCCAAGAAAGGGTATTTCCAAGTCTCCATGGTACAAACATCCTCGATACCTACACCATCATAGAGAACAATTTAAAATGTTGTACCAGTTCATGTAATCAATTAAAACTATACTTGCAAACAGAGAGAAACTTACCATGCTTGTACTGAATTCCCCGGTATCCCTTCCCATCACTTTTGAACCACACCCAAGTGTACAACATTGTCAAATAGATAATGGGTACCCCTCGCAGCCAAAAAATGGGTCCATCATTAGTTAATTACCCAATATTTAGACTGCAATTCACTACGCAAATACAAAATATTAAAACAATAAGAACATTACTACTATGTGCAAACACCACATTCATTTTAACAAGAGTCCTAACTAATTTTAGGATAAATAAACGAATGGAAAAGGTTTTAATCATAGACTAGAATGGGAACAATAAAACAAAGGGATTATAATACCTATAGTAAATCCTGCTACTGTAACTTGGACCCTATATTCATAGAATAATTGGGATTCAAACAATAGGTCCCTGAAGTCTAAGGGGAAAACCATTTGGACCATAGGATAATTGTAAGCAAGATTCACCACATCCGAAATTAAATCTTGTTATAGGCACGACTTTATATAGTAAAAATAGAGAACAAGAAGTTTGTCAAGATATATATTATTAAGACATGTTTAACCAAACAAGACAAAATAACATGACTGTGAACTAACAATTGAATGGCTTGGATAGTAAGATAGAAGCATAAAACCTATGAATCATATAGGAAACCAGAACGAATGAAGAAGGTTAAAATCTCTTACCAGTAAGGGACGGGTTCGACCAACCAACTACAATCTAGCATGCCCTGGATCTCACCCAAATAATTCCTCGTAAAATGAAATATGGTTATGAACAATCAGACTTCCATACTGTAACTCAAGGAACTCTTGATCGATATGAAGGGGTCTTGTAAAACCTTAAAATATCTCAGGATGAGCATAGCACTAAGGAAACAAAACTCAGAAATGAGAAATGATCCAAGTTAGGATGGGTCGAAAGGGTTAAGGTTCCGACAGGAAAAACCCTAACACATGTAATCGATATAAATCCACACATATTCTTCCCCGATACAAGTGTTGAGGAAATCTCCTCGAGATAGTTCCCCCATAGTTGGTGCATGCAGGGTCGTCGCATGTAAAATACACCATTTGATACATGGTTTAGAAGGAAAGTTGGTGAGGAATTAAATTAAGAAACAGTGCTAATACGAGTTTAACTCCTCGTAAAACTATACAGAAATCCACCTATGTATGAGTCATCCTTCATATGCCAGGTGTTGTACGTTGAAATTCGTTAATACAAGTTGTACATTGAAAACCCATCAGTACATTTTATACATTGAAACCTCTTAATACATGTTATACCTTGAACGATAYGAAAAAACAATCTTATATAGATTGGTTGACTTTTAATTAAGTCTTTTCATATATGGAAGACTTTAACAAGGTTAATATAATATGCTAAAAAAAGAAAAAACCCTAGGGGAAGCCATGGCGCTGATGCCGAACCCCGTTCAACAACAAAAACAACAGGCGGCTGCGTTTCTTCTGAAATCTTCTCTGTATGAGGGAGATCTAGATCCCAGCGTCACCCAATGGCAGCTCGATGACTTCTTCAGTCAGTTGGCCCCCGCTCTTTCAGTTAGCGTCGGCAGAGCTCAGATCACCAGGAACCCCCACGGCTATGCCTCCGTCAACTACATCCACGCTCACGAGGGAATGGAATTGGCATTTGATGAGTTCGGGAGGCCATTTTTTAGCATAAGGGAGCAAGAGCAGAAAATCCGTGGCTCAGACGCTCAGAAGGCCACCGTCTCAGCCGCCAGGGCTGCTGCGCAAATCCTTTGCACCTCCCGCGGCCCCAAGGGAATGAACCTTGTCACTATCAGGTTACAAGGTCGGGTGAGCAAACTTCTAATCACCCCAGAACCCAAGAGATCGCTGAGCGACTACGTGAGGGTTATGCAAATGAAACGGAACCCTAACGAGGAGAAGGAAGTGATGCTCCTTTGCAGGGCCGAGGGGAACCAACAAGTACTAAACCCTAGCCATCGTTGTCGATGCCTTAAACTAAATAGCAGCAAGACTAGCTCCGAGATCACAGCAAGCTTTCCTCGTTTTATAAAAACCATTGTCAGATCTTCCCTCTGCTTGCAGGTTCAAGACTCACACTCTGTCTTTGAGCTCAAAACCCAAATCCACCAAGCCACAGGGATTCCGCCTAGATTCCAACGACTAATCTTCGAAGGCCAGCAGCTTGGGGATGGCTCTCTGCTACGAGATTATGGAAATCTTAAAAACACAACCATTTCTCTCACTTCTCGGTTGCGTGGAGGAGCGCCTTCAGTGACCCATCCAAGCTCTTACAAGTAGGCTGTGAAATCAGGGACTTCCTCTCCTTCGAAGCTCCAGGCAGAAACTTCAAAAGTAAAGGAGCCCTTTGGAGGCACCTTCATTGTGGAGCAGTGTGCAGAACCTCCAACAGCAGAAGTCGAAGACCCCCAAGTCTATGGCTATGCCTTTCACTACCAAGCCAAAGCCCTCATTTTCCACTTCAACAGACTTTGGCCCTCAACCCCTGCGCTAAAGGAATGGGTTAACAAGACCTGGTCGGAGGGTCATGAGCTATTCTTCTATTCCAAAGGGTTCTTCATCGTCAACTTCTCCACCGAAGCAGAATGTCAGCGTGTGCTAGAGCAAGGTCCTTGGTTTTGGGGCAGATCTGGTCTCTCCATGCAACGATGGTTCCCGGATTTCAATCCACTGACCATGACAGCCATGACTACACCGGTATGGGTAAGACTACCCAATCTACCCCTACATTTCTATTCTGCATATTTTTTACCCACCCTGGGCAATGCATTGGGTAGATTTATCAAGATAGACACAGACAGAATAACGAAAGGATTCATCACTTTCGCCCGCATTTGCGTTGAAATTGATCTCAGTCAGGGGCTTCCGAATAGGATTCTTATAGATTGGGGTGATGGAGATCCTTTCATACAGATGGTCGATTATGAAAACATAGCTTTCATATGCCGCTCCTGTCAGCAAACAGGGCACCTCCAAGCAACTTGTCCTCTTTCCCCCGCCCCTCCCACAACTTCTGGTGCACGTAAAAGAGCCAATGGTTGGCAAGGACCAAAATCCCACAAAATCCGCCCGAACGCCTCCTTTGACAACAAGCAACATCACAAATATGCTCCAACTCCTTCGCCTTCCTCAATGCCTTCGCAGACCCCAACCTTCGCTCAGCAGCCATCTATCGACCCAACACACCAGCCTGCAGCCTCGGCACAAAATCCTGTAGTTTTAGAAGTCGTGACTCCAACTACAGCAATTAAATCCTTGCACCCACCTCACGAAAAGGGGGAAACAAATGACACAATCATGATCTCAGCGTCGCTCCCAGGGACTCAGAAGTGACCTCATGAATCAGACAACTCAGACAGCGACAAAGAAGCACCACAAAATTCAACAATGCAAGATTTTGGCACTTCTTCAAACCATTTGGCTTTGGTGGTAAAGGCTTCTGAGCCTACCAGCTCCTCTGGGTGGATTGATGTTCGCAAAAAAAAAGGTAGAAAGGATCCTCATTGGCAAACACAATGATCCGGTCCTTCTCCTTATATTGTATTGTTTCATCTAGCTCTCTTTTAGCATAGGCTAGTTTCAAATGATTCCCTGCTCTCTTTCTGGGGGGTCTTTTCCCATCCGCAACTCAATGTATCACTCTGTACTTTTTTCATGGATTGAATAGAAGGATTCTCCCCTCTCTTACTTACAAAAAATATATATATAATATGCTAAAAACAAACAATATAGCCACAATAACAATGATAGAAGAGTCGAGTGGGAACATATAGCTACAAGGGGGCTAAAACAAACAAATAACCCTCGAAGAGACCCTTATACATGGCGTTAACCATATCCTTAAATTGTAAATGACTATAGATATAAAAATTAGAATTATGAAACTTAGTAAAAGAAAACATAGATAGGTTATCAAATATCTAGTCTTTGTAAAATAAGACTTAGGATAATCCTTTAGAACTAGATTGTTAAGTATTAAGTGGTTCCACTAATTATAGTACAAAATACTATAATAGGTGACAAGAATTTACGAAGGACCTTCCTGGATTCAATTAGTCTCTATGGTTTCTTTGTGTAACGAAACAATGAAAGAATAGTGACACTATTGTATGATAAAGAAAGTAAAATGTATTTATATATGATAATTATAATGACGAGAAGTAAATAGATTATTATGGTTAAATATATATATATATATATATATATATAAGGGAATGGAAATTTAGGTCTGTGACATAATGGTATCAGATTTGTAGGGTACATCACTTGGCCTTTTTATGGGATTTATCACAGAAAAATCTAACATGTAAATTGTCTTGATTTTCTTCTTAACTCTAGGAAGAAAAATAATTTCATTTTGCAGGAAAATGACAAAAGTACCTGAGACTCAGGGAGAAGAACCTCATCAAGAGAATACTGAACAAGGGAATTTAGGTCATGTACATATCTGGGTGGATCTAAATAATGATAGGAATTCATAAATTATAAAGACAGTAGCAGATCTGAGAGAAGAACTAAAATTTGTGAGAGCATATAACGAAAGAATTTTAAAGACTCAAGAGGAACTAAATGCAATTTTGCTAGAAAAATTTTGCAATCAAAATAATGATAAGAATAAAGGGAAGAATTCTAGAAACTCTAAGATAGCCCAACCAAAGAAGAAAGAAAGAAAATTGGAGTATATGGAATCTAAGATAGAGTCAGTATACAAGGATACGGAAGACACTGAAACGTCTACTAAAAGTAGTTATAGTCCTAAAAAAAGAACCAAAAAGAAACCTAAACAACATGATGAATTCATGGGAGAATTTAAAAAGAGTAAACCACCAAACTTCAAAGGCTAAGTGGAGACTAGTGAGGAAGTAGAGTCATGGCTCTCTGGTATGAAGAAATATTTTCAAATCTACAATTACTCAAGTGAGCTTAAATCTTGGATGGTTATCTACAATCTGACAGAAAAAGAAGACATATGGTGGCAGGATATAAAAAGATTAAAACATATTAAGGAAATAAAAATAACCTAGAAAACCTTTAAGAGATATTTTAAGAAACAATACCTGTCTAAACAATATTATGAGGGTAAAGCCAAGGTGTTCTATGAACTGAAACTAGGAAATATTACAATGAAATATTTATGTAGTAAGTTTATGAGTTTGTTGCTTTATGTGCCTTACATTGTGGATGAAAAAACAAAGATTCAGTGATTCTTGTGTTTCCTTCCTAGCTCTTATAAATATCGAATTGATTTTGATAACCCAAAAAAAATGGAAGAAACCATGAAGAAAGCTAAACTCTGTTTTGAGCAGTATAAAAATAGAAATGATAATTCTAAGAATTGGAATGGGAAAAAGGTTGAGAGGTTTGAACCTAAGAAGAAAATGGGAGCTTACTCTAATAAAAAATTTGATAAGAGATTTCAAGGAGGTAACAAGTTTAGAACAAGTAAACCTTTCAATCAACCTGAAATTAAGGGTACCAAACCACCAACCTTCTTCAATAAAGAAACTTCCCAAAAAGAGATAGTAAAATTTTGGGAATGTAGTGTTCCTCATTACTATAAATATTTTCCTCTCGGGAATAAGGGAAATAACAATGTGAAAACAGTATAGGAAGCAACTACAGTTGGTGAGATGGAAAGATCTACACAAAAATCAGCGCAGCCTTGGAAAATCAACAGGCGGATCATCGGACTTCAATGGTAGAAATTGAAGGTGTGATACATAATCAACCAGTTATTGTTTTAATTGATCCATGTGCTAGTTTAAGTTATATTTCACCAAGAGTTCTATAAATATGTAAGTTACATAAGGAAAAGATTGAAAAATCTTGGTTAGTACAATTAGCTACAGGAACTAAAAGGATAATTACAGATATTGCTAAAAGCTGTGAACTTGGTATGAATGAATTAAGAACACATATAGAATTAAATATATTACCTTTAGGATATTATGATGTGCTAATCAATATGGATTGGATGGAAAAGTTTAAAGTGGTATTAGATTATTACAATAAAAAATTTACCTATTTAGATGAGAGAGGTAACATTATAAAAATTAAAGGAGTATCAAGACATGTTAGTATTACAGAAATAACAGCCTTACAAGTCAAAAGATGCATCCGAAAATGGTTTAAACTACTTGTTGTACACACAAATTATAATGAGCAAGAGGAAAGTAATAATGAGTTAGATACTTTCCAGTATTGCAGGAATTTAAGGATGTATTCTAGGATTTTCCTAGATTACCTCATAAGAAAGAAATAGAGTTGTCCATAGACCTAATACCTGGATAAATACATGCTTCAAAGGCTCCTTATAGGATGAATATCCTAGAGTTAAATGAAGTAAAATTCAATTGCAATAATTGATAGATAAATAATATATCCAACCAAGTGTGTCTCCATGAGGAGCACCGGTACTTTTTGTTATAAATAAATATGGGACATTACATCTCTGTATTGATTATAAACAACTTAATAAAATTACTATTAAAAATATATATCCATTACCTCGTATCGATGATTCGTTTGATCAAGTACGGGGAGCTACAATATTTTCTAATATGGAATTGCATTATAGTTATGATCAAGTTAGGATAAAAGATGAAGATATTTATAAAACAACATTTAGAAAAAAGGTACGGACATTACGAATTTTTCATAATAACTTTGGGCTGACTAATGCCCTAGACTCATTCATGTGCTTGATGAGCAATATTTTGAGAAAATGTCTAGATAAATTTGTGATCGTCTTTATAGATGATATACTCATATATTAAAAGGATGAAAAGGAGCATGAAGAACATTTAAGAATAGTATTGCAGATACTAAGAGAACATAAATTATATGAAAAACTAATTGTGAATTTTATAAAGATCAAATTCAGTATCTGGGACATGTAATTTTCAAAGAAGGTATAGTTTTTGACCTGGAAAAAATAAATGCTAAAATTAATTTGGGTCGAACCTAATGATGTTTCGGACATAAGATTCTTTATGGGTATAAATGGCTATTATCGGAAGTTTATAGAAGGATTTTCTAAGATTGCATATCCTATAAAATAGTTACAAAAGAAAGGAACTAAGTTCATATGGTCTGAGAAATGTCAAGAAAATTTTAACAAATTAAAAAAACTATGAACTACATCTCCTATATTAAAATTAGCAGACCTAGATAAGGACTTTGTAGTATGTACGGATGCATGTCGTAAAGGTCTTGGAGGAGTGTTAATGCAAGAAAACCATGTAATAGGTTATGAATATAATAAATTAAAGGAACATGAAGAAAATTACCTAACACGTGACTGGGAATTGGTTGCAATAATACATGCATTAAAGATGTGGTGGCATTATCTAGTAGGTCGAACATTATTACTATTGACAGATAACATCGCTCTAAAATATATGTTTGATAACCAAAATTTAAATGCTTGCCAAGCAAGGTGGTTATCCTTCTTAAGCGATTATGATTTTGAGATAAAACACATTAAGGGAAAAGAAAATAAAGTGGTAGATGCATTAAGTAGACATGCAAACCTAATCTATACAGTTACTAGAAGTAATTATGAAACATATTTTGAAGAAAGGGTAAGGATAGCAGCTCAAAAATACCCAGAATATCAAAATATTAAATTAAATATTGTTGATAATTTAGCAGGAATAGAAGAATCGGATTTAAGATTCTCAAAATTTGGAATGATAATGTATAAAAACAAATTATATGTACCAAACTATAATGAAATTAAGCTATTAATTTTAGATGAGTTGCATAAGAAACCATATTCTGGACACCTAGGTTACCAGAAATTAATTACTATGCTAAGAAAGGAATTATATTCACCAAATATAAAAGGTGAAACAACAGAATATCTAGCTAAATGCTTGGAGTGTCAACAGGTTAAGTTTGAACATCATCGTCCAGTGTGACTACTATATCCCTTACCCATTCTGCAATGGAAATGGAAAGTGATATGCATGGATTTTATTACCGGGTTTCCTGGAAGTAGTAAACAAAACAACTCAATTGTGGTTATGGTTGATAAATTAAGTAAGGAAACACATTTCATACTTGTGAAATCAACCTACAAAGCTATTAATATAGCAGAAATATTCATGAAGGAAATATTCAGGTTACATGGAATCCCTAAAGTTATAATATCTGATCGAGATGTTAAGTTTACTGGAAATTTTTGGAAGGTTTTATTTAAAAGGTTAGATACTAATGCAGGAGCATCACTAGCAAAGCGCGAGTGGAGGACGGTTGGATATGTCAGGGCGCATTTTGAAGACATTTTTGAATTTCAAAATGAAGAATCATTAATGTAATAGCTGGAAGGATGTAATTTCTTTTAATGTTTTGGGGATTGTAATATAGATCTTGAGCATTTTCTCTCATCTGTCGGTTCTGGGCATTTATTATAATAAATGTAAAGTAGATGGTAGTCTTTAATTCGATAAGATAGATTAGAATAGTAGGAGGGAAAACTCAATAAGACTCCCTCGTACATGTATTGTATTATCATTCTCTTTGTATGAGCGGTAGAGCAAGAGAGAGCATAGGAGAGTAGAGAAGAAGAGGGATTGTAGAGATTTTATGAGCAAATAGTTGTTGTAGACCATGTACATAAGCACTTGAATTAATATAATAATGCTTTGATCTAATTGTATGGTGTATTTTGGTTCCTGTATGCATCCATTGAATGCTATGTTTATAGTTTAATTCCAGTCTCTGTTATGCATTTGTTTTAATTCCATATATGTATGATTCCATGTTGAATGTATGAATTCTGTGAGGACAGTATGAGTTTCAATTTCTTCTCTTCCTGATAATTCCTGCAAGGAGTGCAGTGGAAGTCCACAAGGAGTGCGTCGACGATTTTCTGAGTTTTATCTCAGAAAAATGCAGGAGAGACAGTGTTAACTTATACCAATAGAAGTGTAGGTAGAGCAACGAGCCGTGCAAGGTGTGCATAGGCTAAGGAGATTCTTATACTTTTCCAACCCAAGTGAGCGGTTGAATAAATCTATCGCAAAGAGTGCGCAGAGTTCGATTTGTGAAATAACCAGAGGTTATCATGAAGGTCGCAAGGAGTGCGTGCAAGACTCCTTAGAATCCTTTAGTTTGTAGTAAGGATCAAGCTCAGGAAGGATAGAGTCGAGGTAATTCCATAGGAAAGATGAGGCTTGAAGTAACCTCACGGAACCAAGTTCAGAAGGTTTGATGCCAAGTTATTTGGCCAGGAAACACTGAGAGCCTAGACAAACGGTAGAAATTCCTGGAGGGAGAAATGTCGATTTTTGTGGGCCATTGGATCCAGTAAATCTGCATGTAGGATAAGGGCCAAGAGTCTTTTGACACTCGCAAGCTCAGGAGAGATAGTATTCATTGATCTCAAGGAGAGATCTAACCATTGATCCCTTCTGTGGGAAGGAGAAATCAGAAAGTTGAGAGTCGAAAGGAAGAGAGAAGTCCACTTACAGACTCGCAAAATGCGAAATTATGATTAACGAAGAAATAATTTGGAGCGTTGGATCATGAGAAACATGGATTGTCAATATGGCATAGCGGTCATCGCGAGTTTTCATTTAGGGAGAAGGGGAGAGAACCACTTCAAAATTTCCCGATACGTGAAGTCCTGTAGCTCCAGAAGTTGGGCCCCAGGTCGCAACTGAAGGTCACACTAGTGGAGGATTTAAGGGAGGATCTCGGGATCATTATGTCCTAGTTCAGGTATCTAGAATTGAAGGAGTCGCGGCGACTTGAAATAGAAGTCCCGAAATTGTGAAATACGAAGTTCCTGTTAGCGAGGCTTGTGGTCACCGTCGGTGGTCGTGTGAGGGGAGATTGTGCCTAGTGCTTGTTTGCACATGCGGGGTTCCTAAAAGGACCTGTGGTTTTTATATATCGAGGGTTCCAGCATGGACCAAGGAGCCATTTCAGCTCAGAGGAGTTGAAGATCCATAGGTCGAGAGGTCAGTAGACCCTGCTGAGGTGGGGCTCTACATCAAGTGGTATCATAGACTACAACTATTGTTTTTTGTAAGCAAGAGAAGACAAAGGATAGTTGTGATTTAAATTCTGTGTGGTGGAACTTGAAACAATGCCACCAAGGAGACATCAGGAAAGATCTTTACCTGATCCATCCATGGAGAGGGAAATGAGAGAACTTCATGCTCGATTAGATTCTATAGAGACAACATAGAGATGAACACATGATACTGGATATATCATTGAAGCTGAAAGAGAGAATGAAGGAGCAGAAGAAGTTGTAGCTGAAGATGTTGCAGAGGAACGTTTGCTAAAGTTTGTTTCAAGAATGGGTACCAGAGAAAAGTTGGACATCTTGATGTATGAAGGAAACTTGGGCAATGAGGAGCTGCTAGATTGGTTTATATCTCTAGATAAATACTTCAACTATGAGGATGTTGAAGAATATAAGAAAGTTAAGCACGTTGTCACTAGACTGAAAGGACATGCAACACTATGGTGGGATGAACTATAGGCTGATAAGTGTTGCAAAGGAAAGCAAAGAATTAAAATATGGGATAGACTAGTAGCCAAGATGAAAGCCAAGTTCATACTCATAGATTATCAAATCAATCTGTTTCGAAGAATGCATAATTTGACACAGAAAGGGATGTCAGTGAAGGAATACACTGAGGAATTCTACAGACTTAACATTAGAGTTGGTCATCGCAAAATTGATGATGAAAAGGTCACCAGATATATATGAATGGCCTGAGATATGAGATTTAGGATGAGATGAGCATGGTGACAATCAGAAATGTGGAAGATGCTTATCAGGTTTCTCTGAAGGTTGAAGAAAAATTGGGTTGAAAGCAAGGTCAAATGGGCATAGGTAGAAGTCAGAGCAGAGGAAAATCAATTTCCCAGAACAGAGTGCAGAATCCCAAGGATGAAGAAAAGAAGCCACATCACCACCTAGAAAGGGGAGGAAGTTCACAAGGGAGACAATATGTCGATATGAACACTTTTCCTCGAGAAAGAGGAAGAGGCAGATGAGGTGAAGTAAAGTGTTTTGTCTGTGGAAATATAGGACACAAGTCTTGGGAATGTCCTGATAGAAAAAGAAATGGAGGAGGTGAAGATCAAATTTCAGAAGCGTAAAGGCGAAATGTTGAGGCAGAAGATGCAGAAGGTGGAAGATCCTTGATGATGAGGAAGATTCTCTTGAAGCCATAGAAAGAGATGGAAAATCCAGTCTAGAGGAACAATTTGTTTAGGACTTCTTGCAAAACCAAATACAGGGTATGCAAGGTGATAGTTGACAGTGGAAGCACAGATAATTTAGTATCCACAAAGAATGTGGAGAAGCTGGAATTGGAGACAATTGCACATCCAATCCCATATAAATTTTCATGGTTACAAAATGGACATTAGGTAACAGTCACTAAACAGTGTGTAGTTGAATTTAATATAGGGGGTTATAGAGATGAGATTTAATGTGACGTAATTACAATGGATGTCTGTCATATTTTGTTGGGGAGGCCTTGGAAATATGACAAAAATTTTATTCATGATGGAAGAAAGAACACTTACACCTTGGAGAATAATGGTAGGATGAATATGTTGCTGCCAATTGAAGACAAGAAGACGAAAGAAGAAGCAAGCAATACTATACTTCTCATGAGTGGGAAGGAACTTCTTGATGAATTCATGAAAGAAGAATAAATCCAGTTTGTTGTGGTTAGGAAACCTAGATTCATCTTGACCAGTACTCGATAGATGATCTACTTGAGGAAATTCAGGAACTATTGGAGAATTTTGCGGATATAGTAGTGGATGATTTTCCTTGTTTGTTGTCGCCCATCAGAAGTATAAGCCATCACATTGACCTTATACCAGGAGTGAGTTTACCAAACAAAGCAGCGTACAAATTAACACCGCAGGAGAATTAAGAGGTTAAGAAGCAATTCTAGGGTTTGATGGATAAAGGGTTGATTAGAAAAATATTGAGTCCATGCATTGTACCTACAGTGTTAAGTTCGAAGAAGGATGGTGGATGGAGAATGTGTATAGACTCAAGGGATATAAACAAAATCACCATCAGGTATAGATTTCCTTTACCCAGGATGGATGACTTGATGGATTTCTTGAGTGGAGAATTTTTTTTTTCAAAAATTGATTTGAAGAGTGGATATGACTAGATTCAGATGAGGGATGGTGATGAATGGAAGACAACATTCAAGGTGAATGAAGGGTTGTATGAATGGCTTGTATGTCATTTGGCTTGACGAATGTGCCAAGTAATTTTATGAGATTGATGAACGAAGTCTTGAAAGATTTCATTGGGAAGTTTGTAATTGTATATATTGATGATATACTGATCTTTAGTAAGACTAAGGAAGAGCGTTTGAGGCATTTAAATTTAGTAATGAGGAGGTTGCGGCAAGAGAAGTTGCTGATAAATCTGAAGAAGTCGTCTTTCATGAAGACGAAGCTTATTTATTTAGGTTTTGTGATCTCTTCGAATGAATTGAAGATGGATCCTGAGAAGGTAAAAGCAATCAAATAATGGTCGTCACCAAGGAATATCTTTGAAGTCAGAAGATTCCATGGACTAGCCATTTTTTACAGGAAGTTCATCAGAAATTTTAGTGGGATTTGTGCGTTGATGATGGACATAGTCAAGAAAAGACATAAATATTTTCATTGGACAGAGGAGGTAGATAAAATTTTCAAGTTGTTGAAAGAGAAGATAACTGAAAAACCAATTTTGGTTATGCCATATTTTAGTAAAACATTTCAAGTGAAATGTAACACAAGTGGATTTGCGATTGGAGCAGTCTTAAGTCAAGACAATAGACCAATTGCATACTTTAGTGAGAAACTGAATAAGGCCAAAATAAATTACTCCACTTATGATAAAGAGTTTTATGCAGTCATACAGGCACTGAAGAAATGGAGGCACTACATAGTTCCAAAAGAATTTTTTTTGTATAGTGACAATCAGGCCTTACATTTTATAACCATACAGGAGAAACTAAACCAGAAACATGCAAAATGAGTTGATTTTATGCAGAAATTTAATTTTGTTATAAATCACATTTCTGGAAATGCTAACAAGGTTGTTGATGCATTAAGCAGGAAATGTTTGATTCTGCAGGAGTTTCAAGTGAAGACCTTAGGTTTTGATATTCTTAAGGAAATCTACAAAGATGATTCAGATTTCAAGGATGCTTACGAAGCATGTGACAATATTGTTTTAAGAGATAGGAGCCAATGGATTGAGTATTTAATTCAGGATGGATTGTTATTCAAAGGAAATTAGTTTTGTATCTCGAAGAKTTCTATGAGAGAAAACCTTTTGAAGGAAAAACATAGTGGGGGATTGGATGGACATTTCGGCCATGAAAAAACATTTGTGCAGCTAAATAGTTTGTATTATTGGCCAGGAATGAGGACAAATGTGCAGAAATTTGTTAACAGATGTAGAATCTGCCAGGACRCAAAGGGGAAAATATAGAATACTGGGTTATATCAACCATTTCCAATACTAGAGAGGCCTTGRGGCGTGGTAAGCATGGATTTCATGTTGGGACTGCCAAGGACACAGAGAGGTTGTGATTCCATATTTTTGGTAGTCGATAGATTTTCAAAAATGGCACATTTCATTCCATGTCAGAAAACCAATGATGCAACACACATTGCAAATTTGTTTTTCAAAGAAGTTGTTTGACTTCATGGTTTACCCAAAAGTATTGTTTCAGACAGAGAAACCAAATTTGTTGGTCATTTTTGGAGGACATTATGGAAGAAGCTGGGGAAAATTTTATCTTTTAGCTTAGCATATCACCCTCAGACTGATGGATAGACTGAGGTAGTAAATTGAAGTTTGGGAGACTTATTGAGGAGTTTAGTAATTGAACTTGTGGGATCAGATTCTTCCACAAGTGGAATTTTCATATAATGACTCACCTAATAGGAGTACAGGAAGGATCCCATTTCAGATAATGTATGGAATGTAGACAAGGGGATTATCTGAGTTGAGAGACTTAGATCAGAATGAGTTCAGGAGTGTTGGAGAAGAAGATTTTGCAGCAGAGATGCAGGAGCTCCACAGTAAGATTAAAGAGCGGTTGCAGAGTTTCAACCAGGAATACAAGCGCAGAGAAAATAAACACAGGAGAGAGATTCAATTCGAAGTAGGAGATTTATTTTTGGCACATATCAAAAAAGAAAGGTTCCCAAGGAGAACATATAACAAGCTGAAAATGAAGAAGATAGGACCGTGTAAAATTTTAAGGAAGTTTGAGGCAAATGCTTATGATATAGAATTGCCAGATAATGTGGGCATATCACCCATATTCAACGTAGAATATTTGTATCCTTATAGAGCATATGGAGCAGGGAGTCAAAAGAAAATCCAGTGGGTCGAATAGATGCCTGTAGCTGAAAAGCTGCAGATCGAAAAGATCATTGATCATAGAGTTGGCAAGAAAACCTAGAGGAAGACATAGCTTGAATATTTGGTAAAGTGGAAAGGACACCCGATTGAGGATGCCATTTGGGAAAGTGAAGAAGATATCCAGAAACATGGACAGACGGTGCAGGATCTCATGGACAGGAGTCCATGAATTTTTATGCCAGAGGAGTATGATGCAGGAGAATCGCCAGCAAAGCGTGAGTGGAGGACAACTGGATATGCGAGCATGCATTTTGAAGACATTTTTGAATTTCAAAAGGAATAATCATTAATGTAATAGCTGGAAGGATGTAATTGATTTTAATGTTTTGGGGATTGTAATACAAATCTTGAGTGTTTTCTCTCATCTGCCAGTTGTGGGAATTTATTGTAATAAATATAAAGTAGATGGCAGTCTTTAATTCGATAAGATAGCTTAGAATAGTAGGAGGGAAAAATCAAGAAGACTCCCTCGTACATGTATTGTATTATGATTCTCGTTGTATGAGAAGTAGAGCAAGAGAGAGCATAGGAGAGCAGAGAAGAACAGGGATTGTAGAGATTTTATGAGTAGATAGTTGTTGTAGACCAGGTACAAAAGAACTTAAATTAATATAATAATGCTTTGATCCAATTGTCTAGTGTATTTTGGTTTATGTATGCATCCATTGAATGGTATGTTTACARTTTAATTCCAGTATCTGTTATGTATTTGTTTCAATGCCATATATGTGTGATTTCATGTTGAATGTATGAAGTCTGTGAGGAGAGTATGAGTTTCAATTGTTTCTCTTCCTGAGAATTTCTGCAAGGAGTGTAGTGGAAGTCYGCAAGGAGTGCGTCAACGATTTTATGAGTTTTATATCGGAAACAATCAGGAGAGACATCATTAAATTATACCAGTAGAAGTGCAGTAGAGCACCGAATCATGCAAGGTGTGCGCAGGTTGAGGATATTCTTAGACTTTTCCAACCCAGGTGAGCAGTTGAAGAACTCTGTCGCAAAGAGTGCACATAGTTGGAGTTGTCAAATAACTAGAGGTTATCGTGAAGGCCACAAGGAGTGCTTGTAGGATTCCTTAGAATCCTTGAGTTTGTAGCAAGGATCAATCTCAGGAAGGATAGAGTTAAGGGAAGTCTAGAGGAAAGATGAGGTTTGAAGTCCCCTCGCGGAACCAAGTTCATAAGGGTTTACGCTAAGTTATTTTTCCAGGAAACACTGAGAGCCTAGACAGACGGTATAAATTCCTGGAGGGAGAAACGCCAATTTTTGTGGGCCATTTGATCCAGTAAATATACGTGAAGGATAAGGGTCAAGAGTCTTTTGACACTCACAAGCTCGGGAGAGATAGTATCTGTCGATATCAAAGAGATATATAATCATTGATCCCTTCCATGGGAAGGATAAATTGGAAAGTCGGGAGTTGGAAGGAAGAGTGATCCAAGTGGATATCGGTGGCCACCCACCTTCTCCAATTGGCCCAAAACATGTTTCTGGCAATTTTGGTAATTTACTATTTTTAGCAGTTTTTAACTTATGGGGCCATTTTGAGGCCCTAAACTATGTTTTTTGAGAAAACAGGGAGAAACATGAATCATAAATCAATGTTTCTCACCCAAAAGTTGTAGTTCTCAGATAGATCTTTCCAACGAGCTATTGAGCGCCAAAAATGGAGATCGTATGCAAAAGTTACGCCCCTGGGAAGTTGACGTATCAAATACCCCCATCGAGGCCCACAAACCTTTTGGCTTTTCATCTTCTRGGGTTAGGGTTTTGGATTTTACTTTTGTTAAAAATACACTTAGAGCCTCATTGTAATAATCATCTTATTGCGAATGCGAGTAGCCATCACATCTCTTCTCAKAGATAAGCTACCAYCATTCTAGCGAGTCTTTCACTCTGTACTTTTACAGTCTCTATACATTTATTTCATTAATAGAAATCGTGTATTACTRTATATCTATGACACTTGTTATATTTCCACTATATCTCTATTATATTGTTGTCTCTCTTGAAATATCTMTGAATATTTATGTGTTATATCTCCGCTCTCATTTCGTGTCGAAAATAATCTGGATCAGTGGTATCAGAGCAGGTTGCTCTTGATAGTTTTCAGTGCATGTCCCCAACGAGATMTGAGTATAGAAAGTTGAGTCTCGAGCTTGTATCTCTTGAGGACAATCTCTCTCACACACCCAAGAAACCCTCAATGGAGAAAGAAAATAAAAAAGATGGAGTAGATGATCCTATCAGTATGTTTCTTGAGGAAGATCTCACGCAACAGAGGGACGAAATGATGGAGAATTTTTCCCACATCCTTCAATGCCTCCCGATAGCATCAGGCGCATATTCATCAAGCGAGCACTTTGGAGGCACCTCGCCTTTCAAGGTACAGGTTAATTTTGATATTCTCGTATTTGAAGGTCAAATAGATGCAGATGCCCTAGATAAATGGTTAAATCTACTAGAAGGTTATTTCTCTGTTCATAATTTTTCCGACAAGGAAAAGATCACCTTCGCACTCCTTAAGGCTCTCCCCCATGTCAAACATTGGTGGGAAACTTACTGGGATTAGAGTTCCATAGAGAAGTCTATAATATATGGGGTCGATCCCACTTGGGATTTTTTTGTGGATGCAGTAAAGGAACAATATTACCCTATTGGAAACTATGAGGACCAGTACATGAGATGGACCACACTACGACAAGAGAGGGGCCAAGCAGTTCTGGATTTCACTAATACCTTCCATACCTTGCACACCAAGTTGGGTATCAAAGACTCTAAGAAACATTTGGTTATGAAATACCATGGGGCTCTACACAAATACATCCAGATTGAAATGGATTTTCTGGACATCTCATCACTCAGTGCTGCTTATCGATATGTTGTTAAAATTGAGCAGAAATTTAAGCACCAAAACAAACGGGAGTTCAGGTCTGCAAATCCAAAACAACCAATGTATGACAAAGACATCCCTAACAAACAGTCTCCCTAAAACTAGTCCAAGCCACAGGAAAAGAAGGGTCACGGGAAGACAAAGAAGGACACCGGAAAATGGTGTGATTTCCACAAAATCCCCTGGCACAACACCGATGAATGTCGCTCAAAATAGTCATTGGTGGCTGAGATCAAAGACAAGGAGCCAAACCCTAATTCAGAATCTGATTCTGAAAATACTGGTAAAAGACATATCATCGACGCAGACCCCATTGTTATTGTCGCGACCACAGCAATTCAACCAGAAGTACCAACAGATTCAAAAGAGGGGGAGCACCTTTTTCATTCAAAGATGTGGGTGAAGGGGACCCCAGTGCATTTTATTGTTGATAGCGGAAGCCAAAAGAACCTCATCTCAACAAAGGTCATCAAACAGTTGGGATTGTCGACAACACCACACCTACAACCATACAGCATCGGGTGGCTTCGCCAAGGACGAGATCTTCGTGTCAGCCAGCAGTGTTGATTTTCATACGGCATCCAACCCTTCAAGGATGAGGTATTATGTGATGTTTCCTCACTGGATGTTTGTGATTTTCTCTTGGGCCAACCATATATGTGGAAGCGCCACGCTATTTATGAGTCTTGACCTCGTAGTGTCATTGTTAATTTGGGGGGTCATCTCTACAGAATACCAGAGGTAGTTCTGAATATTGTCCCACATAAACAGTATCGCAAGTTAGTATCTCATACTACAAAATTCATCTTCTCCACAATCTGTTCAAAAGGGGAACAAAATGATACTGCAACCACTATAGCATCGACCCAAGCACCTTCTATCCACCAAAAGCAGGTCGACAAGTTTGTAGCAAAGCACAAATATTCCTTCTGCACACAGTCATCTCATATAGCCATACTAGTTAAAAAGGTCCAACCCTTCCAGCCACAGGTTCATGACAACTTTCAACAAACCAAGCAGCACGACAGTTCCAACAAGGCAAGCAGCTCACCAAGATTCAGATTCAGCAATCGCTTTCCCCTCTCCCCCTGGAGCTCAACGCAATGGAGACCATTTATTCCTAAGGAGGGAGGATTGATCCAAGTGGATATCGGTGGCCACCCACCTTCTCCAACTAGCCCAAAACATATTTCTCACAATTTTCGTAATTTACTATTTTTAGCAGTTTTTAACTTCCGGGGCCATTTTGAGGCCCTAAACAATGTTTTTTGAGAAAACGGGGAACAACATGGATCGTAGAGCGATGTTTCTCACCCAAAATTTGTATTTCTCAGATAGATATTTCCAACTAGCTATTGAGCACCCCAAACAGAGATCGTATGCAAAAGGTACGCCCTTGGGAAGTTGACGTATCAACTAACCCCATCGGGGCCCACAAACCTTTTGGATTTTCATCTTCCGGGGTTAGGGTTTTGGATTTTACTTTTGTCAAAAATGCCCTTATAGCCTCATTTTAATAATCATCTATCTACAAATGCAAGTAGCCGTCACATCTCTTCTCAGAGATAAGCTACCACCATTCTAGCGAGTCTTTCACTCTGTACTTTTACAGTCTCTGTACATTTATTTCATTAATAGAAATCGTGTATTATTGTATATATGTGAATCTTGTTATATTTCCACTATATCTCTATTATATTTTTGTCTCCCTTTCAATATCTCTGAATATTTATGTGTTATATCTCCGCTCTCATTTCGTGCCGAAAATAATCCAGATCAATGGTATCAGAGCAGGCTACTCTTGATCGTTTTCAGTGCATGTCCCCGACGAGATCTGAGTATAGAAATTTGGGTGTCAATATTTTCTCTCTTGAGGACAACCTCTCTCACACACCTAAGAAACCCTCAATGGAGAAAGAAAATAAAAAAGACGGAGCAGATGATCCTATCAGTTTGTTGCTTGAGCAAGCTCTCACGCGACAGAGGGACGAAATGATGGAGAATTTTTTCCACATCCTTCAATGCCTCCTGATAGCATCAGGAACATATTCATCAAGAGACCAATTTGGAGGCACCTCGTCTTTCAAGGTACAGGTTAATTTTGATATTCACGTATTTGAAGGTCAAATAGATGCAGATGCCCTAGATAAATGGTTAAATCTGCTAGAAGGTTATTTCTCTGTTCATAATTTTTCCGACAAGGAAAATATCACCTTCGCACTCCTTAAGTCTCTCCCCCATGTCAAACATTGGTGGGAAACTTACTGGGAGAAGAGTTCCACAGAGGAGTCTGGAATATATGGAGCCGATCCCACTTGGGATTTTTTTGTGGATGCGGTAAAGGAACAATATTACCCTGTTGGCAACTATGAGGACCAGTACATGAGATGGACCACACTGCGACAAGAGAGGGGCCAAGAA
>JASDQU010242251.1:237707-249852 GCA_032191745.1 Picea mariana
AACAAACAGTCTCCCAAAAACCAGTCCAAGCCACAGGAAAAGAAGGGTCACGGGAAGACAAAGAAGGACACCGGAAAATGGTGCGATTTCCATAAAATCCCCTGGCACAACACCGATCAATGTCGCTCAAAATAGTCATTGGTGGCTGAGATCAAAGACAAGGAGCCAAACCCTGATTCAGAAGTTGATTTAGAAAATACTGGTAAAAGACAGATCATCGACGCAGACCCCACTGCTATTGTTGCGACCGCAACAATTCAACCAGAAGAACCAACTGATTCCAAAGAGGGGGAGCACCTTTTTCATTCACAGATGTGGGTGAAGGGGACCCCACTACATTTTATTGTTGATAGCGAAAGCCAGAAGAACCTCATCTCAACAAAGGTCATAAAATAGTTGGGATTGTCGACAACACCACACCCGCAACCATACAGCATTGGGTGGCTTCGTCAAGGACGAGATCTTCATGTTAGCCAGCAGTGTTGATTGTCATACGGCATCCAAACCTTCAAGGATGAGGTATTATGTGATGTTTCCCCACTATATGTCTATGATGTTCTCTTGGGCCAGCCATATATGTGGAAGCGCCACGTTATTTATGAGTCTCGACCCCGTAGTGTCATTGTTACTTTGGGGGGTCATCTCTACAGAATACCAGAGGTAGTTCCAACTATTGTCCCACCTAAACAGTATCACAAGTTAGTATCTCATACTACAGAATTCATCTTCTCCACATTTTTTTCAAAAGGGGAACAAAATGATACTGCAACCACTACAGCCTCGGCCCAAGAACCTTCTATCCACCAGAAGCAGGTCAACAACGTTGCAGCAAAGCACAAAGATTCCTTCTGCACACATTCATCTCATGTAGCCAGACTAGTTAAAAAAGTCCAACCCTTCCAGCCAGAGGTTCGGGACGACCTTCAAAAAACCAAGCAGCGTGACGATTCTAACAAGGCAAGCAACTCACCAAGATTCAGATTCAGCAATCGCTTTCCCCTCTCCCTCAAGAACTCAACGCAATGGAGACCATTTCTTCCTAAGGAGGGAGGATTGATCCAAGTGGATATCAATGGCCACCCACCTTCTCCAACTGGCCCAAAACATCTTTCTCGCAATTTTCGTAATTTACTATTTTTAGCAGTTTTTAACTTCCGGGGCCATTTTGAGGCCCTAAACGATGTTTTTTGAGAAAACGAGGAGCAACATGGATCGTAGAGCGATGTTTATCACACTAAAGTTGTAGTTCTCAAATATATCTTTCCAACTAGCTATTGAGCACCCCAAACGGAGATCGTATGCAAATGTTATTCCCCTGGAAAGTTGACGTATCAACTACCCCCATCGGGGCCCACAAACCTTTTGGCTTTTCATCTTCCGGGGTTAGGGTTTTGGATTTTACTTTTGTTAAAAATGCCCTTAGATCCTCATTGTAATAATCATATTTTTTCAAATACAATTAGCCATCACATATCTTCTCAGAGATAAGCTACCACCATTCTAGCGAGTATTTCACTCTATACTTTTACAGTCTCTGTACATTTATTTCATTAATAGAAATCGTGTATTAATGTATATATGTGACTCTTGTTATATTTCTGTTATATCTCTTTTATATTGTTGTCTCTCTTGAAATATCTCTGAATATTTATGTGTTATATCTCCGCTCTCATTTCTTGCCGAAAATAATCCAGATCAAAGAGGGAATTCCACTTCAAGACTCGTGAAACGTGAAATTTTGAGTCTTGAAGAAAGAATATAGAGAGTTGGATCATGAGAAATGTGGACTGTCAATCTGGCATAAATTCCATCGCGATTTTTCATTTTAGGAGAAGGGGAGAGAACCACTTCACAAGTTCTCGATACGTGAAGTCCAGTAGCACCGGAAGTTGGGCCCCACGTCGCAGCTGGAGGTCACATCGGCGGAGAATTAAATGGAGGAGCTCGGGATCGTTAATCCCTAGTTTAGGGATTAGGAATTGGAGGAGTCAGTGAAACTCGAAATAGAAGTCCTGAAATCATGAAATGTGAAGTGCCTGTTAGCTAGGCTTATGGTCACCTCCAGTTGTCGCGTGATGSGAGCTTGCGCCTAGTGCTTGTTCGCATAGGAAGGGTTCATAAAAGGACCTATGTTTTTTATATATTKAGGGTTCTAGCATGGACCAAGGAGCTATTTTGGCTGAGAGTAGTTGAATATCCGGAGGTCGGGAGGTCGGGAGGTCAGGAGGTCTGTCAGATACCAAATTGAAATTCAAAAGTATGGACAAACTGAAAGAACTAACCAGATTCTTGAAGACATGATTAGAATGTATGTTATCGAAAGACCTGGTGAATGGGAAGAATATTTGTACTTAGTTGAGTTTTCTTATAATAATCATTATCAAGCTTCAACAAAACTTAATCCTTTTGAAATTTTATATGACAGAAAACATAATACACATATATCATGGAGTAATCATGTTAATAGATTGATGATAGGACTAGATATGTTAAAATACATGGAACTAACAGTGAAATAGGTACAGAAAACCCTGAAAGTAGCTCAAGACAGGGAAAAACGTTATGTTGATGCAAAAAGGACTCCAAGAGAGTTCAATATTGGAGATCATGTGTATATTAGAGTTAAACCTAAGAAGATTTATTTATGGTTGGGAAGGTATACTAAGTTAGCACCTAGATATTGTGTCCCATTCGAGGTACTTGCTCGAATAGGACTTGTATCTTATCAACTTGCACTTCCAGCTACGGTAAAAGTACATGATGTGTTTCATGTTTCATTACTGAAAAAAGTATATACATGACCCTACTCACGTTGTTGATTGGAAAATGATACAATTGGTACCTGAGGGTGAGTTCCCAGTAGAGATGGATAGTATTTTGGACAAGAGGGAACTTACACTCTAGAATCAATCCGTAGGACTGGTAAAGGTGCAATGTAAGCACCTTAGTCCAGAAGAGGCTACTTGGGAAATGGAAAGTAATATGTGGGAATCATATCCATTTCTATTCCATAATGGTATTGATGGAAACCAGTTATAACCGAGGACGGTGATAAGTTCTATGGGGGGTGTATGTGATACCCCACAACTTGGATTTTAATTATTGTTTTTATTTTAGAATCTTAATTATTTTTCTGAAAGACAATTTTGTCTATTGAACAAAATTGAATTGTAAAAACTTATTATTTTATGAAAATAAACACATGTGGAAAAAGGGGCACACGTTGAATCAATTGTTAAAGAGGGAGTTACAACTTCAAAGGGGTTGGCCAAGTGGCAACAGACTGAGAAAATTTGTGGAGTTAACTCAACTTCAAAAAGACACATTCCATATTTATAGGAGAATCTGTGAACATGTGTACAATTGAATCTGACAGACGTTCAGTGAGAAGGAGGCTCAATACAAGTGTCACAAGTCCTAGGAAAAATAAAAGAAGTCATGACAAGGGAATGGGACATTATTCCTAAGATGTGAATTTATATCTCGAGAAGTCTATGCACAAAATGACTTGACACGATGAATTTTAAAATATTACAAACACCAAGAAGGACCTCAGAATTTTGTAAGAGGCCATGTAGGCATCCCCTTGGATTATGAGTTCAACTCGGGGTGACAAAGGTTGATGGAGACTCTAGTCTAATGTTGGGAGGAATGAGGTCTTCAATGTGTGGTTTACCCAAGTTCCAGGTTTTACTTCTTGTCATCAATATGTTTTATCTAAATGTTTATTGTGTTTTACTGTGTGTTATGGTGGACAAAATCATTGGTTATAAAGAATAAATAAAAGTATTAGATTTAAATGATTTTTATGAGAATATAGATGCATATCATAAGTTTCATACATAATTGTTTTACCATTAGTAAATCAATCAAACTCACTGGTAAAACCTAGTACTAAAACAAAGATTATCAGATAGGAAACTTGTATTGGAGAGAGAGAGTTTCAACAAGTTAAAATGTATAAAATCAAAAGGAAATCGGTATGGATTAAACAGAGTCCAACCAGATACACTGTATATAATTGGAAAGAAAATTGTTATAGATTACAGAGAGTCCAACAAGTGACATTGTATATATATACATATTCGAAAGGGAATCATGATATATTGAACAGAGTTTAATAAGTAATAACTACTTGTATCATTACAAGGAAACAATGCTAATAAACCAAGTTTAACAGAGAGATAAATAATGAATCATAAATGGAGTACACAACATTATAGCATTGTAAAATGAAACAGTCCTAAGCCACAGAATTCCTTGAATAATTATACAAAATCATCTTGGATGACTAGATCGACCGAATGTAATAATAGAGTAGACACATGTTTTGATGCCAAACTTGACTATAGTTAAGGAATGGAACCCAAATACCTTTCCAAGCAAGGGTATTTCTGAGTCTCCATGGTACCATCCTCCTCGGTACCTACACCATCATAGCGAACAAGTTAAAATGTTTTACAAATTCATGTAATCAATAAAAACTATACTTGCAAATAGAGGGGAACTTACCATGGTTGTACAGAATGCCCTGTTATCCCTTCTTATCGCTTTTGAACCACACTCGAGCATACAGGGTTGTTGAATATTTGATGGGTACCCCTTGCAGCCAAAAACGGGTCCCATCATTAATTAATTACCCAAGATTTAGAATGTAATTCACTGTGCAAATAAAAAATATTAAACAAGAAGAACATTACTACTCTGTGCAAACACTGCATTCATTTTAAAAGGAGTCATAACTAAGTTTAGGAAAAATAAACAAATGGAAAAGGTTTTAATCATAGACCGGAATGGGAATGATAAAACAAAGGGATTATAATAACTATAGTAAAGCATGCTATAGTAACTCGGACCCTAGATTCATAGAATAACTGTGATTCGAACGATAAGTCCCTAAAGTCCAAGGGGAAACCCTTCAGACCATAGGATAACTGGGAACAATATTCAAGTGTCTGAACTTACATCTTGTTACAGGCATGACTTTATATAGTAAAAATAGAGAAAAAGAATTTCGTCAAGATAAATATTACTGAGACATGTTTAACTAGATAGGACGAAATAACACGATTGTGAACTAACAGTTGAATGGCTTGGATAGTAAGATAGAATCATAAAACCTATGAATCATACAGGAAACCAGAATGAATGAAAAAGGTTAAAATATCTTACCAGTAAGGGACGAGTTCGACCAAGCAACTGCAAGCCATCATGCCCTCGATCTCACCCAAATAATTCCTCCTAAAATGAAATAAGTTTCTGAACAATCAAACTTCCATATTGTAACTCAAGAAACTCTCGACGGATATGGGAGGGTCCTGTAAAACCTTAAAATCTCTCAGGATGAGTGCAACACTGAGGAAACAAAACTAATAAATGATAAATGAGACAAGTTAGGAATGGGTTAGGAGGTTTAAGGTTCTAACAATAAAAACCCTAACACTTATAAGCGATATGAATCCACACATATGCTTCCTTAGGACAAGTTCCGAGGAAATATCCTCGACATAGTAATCCCCACAGGTGGAGAATGTAGGGTCGTCACATGTTGAATACACCATTTGATACATGGTTTAAAAGAAGGAAAGTTGGTGAGGAATTAAATTAAGAAATAGTGCTAATACAAGTTTAACTCCTAGTAAAACTATACAATAAATCCACCTATGTATGAATCGTCCTTTGTATTCCAGGTGTTGTACCTTGAAAACCGTCAATAAAAGTTGTACATTGAAAACCCATCAATACATGTTATACATTGAAACCTATTAATACATGTTATACCTTGAACGATATGATAAAAACAATATTATATAGATTGGTTGAATTTTAATTAAGTCCATTCATATATGGCAGATTTTAACAAGGTTAATATAATATGTTGAATCACATGAAAGAACATAAGCTATGATGCATTGAAAAGTTATGTTAACAATGATATAAGAGTTGAGTGGGAATGTATAGCCACAAGGGGGATAAAACAAACAAATAACCCTTGAAGAGACTCTTATACATGGCGTTGATCATATCCTTAAATTGTAAATGACTATAGATATAACAATTAGAATTATGAAACTTAGTAAAAGAAAACATAGATAGGTTATCAAATATCTATTCTTAGTAAAATAAGACTTAGGATAATCCTTTAGAGATAAATTATTAAGTATAAAGTGGTTCCACTAATTATAGTACAGGATACTATAATAGGTGACGAGAAGTTACAAAGAACCTTTTGGGATTCAATTAGTCTCTATGGTTTCTTTGTGTAACGAAACAAAGAAAGAATAGGGAGACTACCGTATGATAAAGAAAGTAAAATGTATTTATATACAATAATTATAATGATGAGAAGTAAATAGATTATTATGCTTAAATAAATATATAAAAATAAATAAAATAAAAATTGGAATGAAAATTTAAGTTTGTGACACTAGAACTTCAAAGCAGTCAACTAGTCCATCGGTGAATACAAGAAAAGAAACAAAGCCAATCAAAGAAATGGGGGGTAGTTCAACCATTTAAAAACCAAGGAAAAAGGGCACTATCCCTAAGGCTCGAGCTAAGGAAAAGGAGCGTGTAGTAGAACCAAATGGAGGAGCAGAGAAAGATACAAACCTTCCTATGCCAGAGGAAATAGGAGGTGGAGATCTCCTAGATTTAGATATATAAGTGTCAACTGCGCAGATAGAGACTTTTTCATTAAAGAGGAAAATATTGCATATAGGAAAATAGTGCAAGAATATGAAGGTACACAAGGAGTTTCCTTAGTTTACATTGATAGAAGATGATTCAGAGTTGGTCGCAAAGAAATTACAAGACCGTACAACAAAGGCGTGGTATGATGTCGAGAAGAAAAGAGAAGAGATATTCAATAAGTTGACAGAGGTTAAGGATGCACTGGAGAAAATAGAACTTAATATAACACAACAAAAAGAATAGGCGCAACACCATATTTCTCACGAAGGAACAGTTCCAGTGCAGATAATAGCCATGGGGAGTGAACAATTTCATATTACACAGGAAATGTTGGAGGTTGATGAGGAGACAACACAAAAACCATTGAAAGACCTAGACAATTTGTACTTGGCACTACCCAAGGTTCCAACAAAGGCATGATATAACTTCAAATCAGTGTCTCGCATGAGATTCAGTCAAGGGAACGCATAGATGCGACAAGTTTACAATTGACCAGAATTAAGGAAGACAATGGAGCTAACACTAAAAAAGGTGCAAGTTGAGAGGGAAGAGATGAAGAAGTGCACTGAAATATTAGAGAAGAAAGTAGAGGAAGTGTTCAAAACTATTCCCGACAGTGCATAAGGAGGAAATATATGTACAAAGGGGAATATTGAGAAGATAGCGCAAAGTATGGAGGATTATAAGAGAAAAATTACGGACTTGACAAAACTCCTAGCACCCATCACTCCACCATAAGTTATAACACAAAGGGAGTAGGAGGTTGCAAGTCATACAGAGATTATTGCGCTAAGAATTCAGGAAATCATAGATTTGTACAATAAAAGTGCACAGTTATGGACAGAACTGCAGGAGTTAGAACAAAAGGAAGGTGTAAATATTGTGTTAAAAGACTTAAAGAAGAAGAAGAAAATGATGGCAATAACAGAGAGGATGAAAAGTGTGCAGGATATGAAGAACATGCAGGAAGAGCTGAAGAGTATACAAGTAGAGAAGCAGTCAAGGTAGACTATATTGGAACCTTAGCAAGAAGGCGCAAAGAAAATGCTGACATAGGTTGATACAATTAAGGGTCATGTTGAACAGGTTGGATTAGAGAATGAAGAACTGATGAAGGATCCTATCACTGTGCAGACTCTGGATATTGTTGTAGAGAAGAGTGCACAAGTAAAATCTAAAGTTGAAGATATTTCAGGTAGATTCCAAGAGCTAGAGAAGTCAGTGCAGGAGGAACACACTACCTAAGTGGCTTGGGACGATCCACGGGTGAATTTTGGGGGCTTGTTGGCTTAGGAAATTTTGGGGAACAACACAACAATTATTGAAGACGGTTATAAAATGGACCAGAAAAGGAGCATGCACCGGAAAGCATGGAAAAGCAGGAAGGGGAAGCAGGAAAGAAAAAGGAAGAAAGAAGGATGTGGATCAGTCGCACGAAAGTTAGAAAGTGGAAAAACCTAACTCACTTAGGATTAGTGGGTTAGGGTTTTGGTCATTGTTGTAACGGGTATTAACCCATTTTTGTAGTATAAATATGTATGGTAAGATCTGAAGAGATCTAGTTGGGATAGTATGTGTTGAATTATATAGCAATTTAGTTATGGAACTAGTTTTGGAGATGATATTAGAGTCATTTTTTGAGAGATATTCATTGTGACCGACGGTAAGGTCGCAAGTTGTGGAGCTTGGTGCAATCTTGTCAGCCTCACCATTCTCACTTATAATCAGATGTAATGCGTGCAACGCTATGAATTTTGATGAAGAATAATAAAAGAGTAATGAACGCCATATCTTTGTGGACCAAGCCGAGGGGGGGTGAACCACAATAAAACCTTGTGTAACTGTGTGGAATTTTTCTCTTACTTCTTGCAGTTATTTAGTTGTGTTCAATGGATAAATCTGTTAGTAGAATTAATGCAACATGTAATAGATATTTACTAAAAAATGAATCTTAAATGAATGAAACTGTTATAGAATGGTAGATGTGATTATAATGTTGTGTTAAAATGATAGATCTGATATATTTGAGGTAAAAAGAATGTATAGCATCCCCAAAGAAGCATCCCTTCCATGATTACATACATCTGGGTCTTGCAGTCACCCATAATGCATATCGGGTGAGACTTCATTGTGAACTCTATGCATAGTGTTTCCTTCTGGTCTTGAGAAGGGTCAATGGTTTGCAGGGTTTTGTTGGAAACCTAAAGTAGAAACCGGGTCAGCCCATAACAATCCAACAACACCTTATTCCAATGAAGGTCCTAAATATTTATGAGGCCATAACTTTCAATCAAGAACTCAATTTTGGACAAATTTATAGTTGTTGGAAATATCTTGCCGAACAAAAGACGATGGTGTCCTTTTTAAAGGAATTTGAATTGGTTGAGGGAAATCAGAAATTTAATACCCCGTCCCTTAAAGAAGGTACTTAGAGGGTTGGTTGTCTTACAAACACCTAGTCTTATAGCATACCACTCATTAATCATCATCCATCATATCTTCTTCTCAAATCAATCATGGTTGTTGATCTGTTCTCTATCCATAAAAACATGCAATGCAACCACAATGCACAATAGCCATCCAATATGGACCTCAGATTATTCTTGACCATTGATCCAGTTTTCACTTAGCTTGGACCTTCAACTCACAACCACCATCCAATCAGAGCTTGGATTGATCGTGACGATTGATCTGTCTTGATGGATTCACCATGAGTCTGGGGCATATCTCTTTTTCATTTTAAACTTCCACAACCTCCAATAATCCCTCAAGTTCTATTGCACTCATTTTCCACCCATACTTAGAAAAAATTCTAAGTATTTCATCTTGAGTCTATGAGACATCATGAGCAATCGAATCTTTCACCCTCAGGACCATCTGATTTGTGACACGTGGCGACCTCTTGAGCCATATGATTGGTGACAAATGGTGACCTCCTGGGCCATATGATCTATTCTTGAAACTTAGTTAGTTTTCAAACTCCTACAATGGATCCGCGATTCATTTCCATTATTTTCTTGTTCATGACCTTCTTTGTCTAAGCAATGTTCGACACTTAGTCAATTTTTCGATCTCCTACCACGGTTCCGCGAGTTAACGCACATTTATTCTTATACTCTCGATTCTTCGTCGTGTTCATTATCTCTTCTTCATTTTAACACTTAGTCAATTTTTTGACTTCTTACCATGACCAGAGGATCTATGGAACTTACCTCATTATTCATCTTCRTCTGAACATTTTTTTGTACTTATCTATTTCTCAAGGTCTCTTGTGTTGATATTCCATATGAGATTGTTTCCATGTGGATGTCTTCTTCTATACTAGATGGCATGGAATCAACACATGTCTTGATACGTGGTACTATACATGGAATATGCATAGTTACTAGTTATAAAACTAACATGGACTCCCTCTGATGTGGAACTCGTCTCACTAGACATGTGGCACTGATGACACTACTATCATGGTGTTGATGTGGCTGAGTTGGCCCACAAAGTCTCGAAACTCAATATTTGATATAACCATTGATACGAGGAGATGAAAGGTGAGGATTTATCCTACTCCAAGTCCATTGTTCTTTATGAAAAAATTTAATGTTTTACGTAGGATTTTGTAGCTCATATTTCATATTTAAACTATGTTCTTTTACTTTTTCAATATAAACTTTTTGAACTATGTTTTCCCAACAAATGTGGAATATATCATTTTGTGAAAATATTTTGTTGCACCCTCAGACTTGAACTTTGGTTCCCTTACTAGACTTATTATTTCCTAAACCTGTAATGGGATCATCGTATCCATATTCTAGTTGCACAACTTCTCCTTATGCCTATGTGGCCTGAATTTACTTGGATCAATTGTTTATTGTCATCCTCCCTTCAGTGCAAGCTAAACACTTAACTCTTCTTCTTTTTTATGTCCATGGATTTGTGTTTTTGGTTCGATCCTTGGACCTGTCATTTGTAGGATCATTTATTTCCTCGATTTCTTCTTTCTCCTCGATCGCATCCAGTTTCAAATCTTCATTAAGTTTGTGCACATCATTTAGTGTATTTTCGCACAGTCACTTCTTCTTTAGGGTAAACAAAAATTATTTGTAGAATTTAAAAACACATAGACAAAGGCTCATCAATTTACAAATACATTTATAGTCTCCCTTTATCATTGATAATGGCCAGTCTCCCTCTTCTTGTGATATCAATGACATTCTTTGACATCATTGAAAACACAATTTGTAACAAACTGCCCCTTTATCATTTATGGAAACACACATTTCCTTTACTTCATGTACAATTGTCGTCTTTCAAATCTCCCCTTTTCTTTGTATTATTTGTAATCTCCCCCTTTGACATCAATGGAAAAGGGTGTTGATTAAGGTTGGTTGTCATTGATGTCAAACCTTGAAGAAAGCCCCATAGCACAAAGGTTTGGGTAATGGACCCAATATTGTTTGATGTAAATATGACTCATTATTTTTTCATCATGGTTGATAAGAAGTAAATATGGATGAACTCCAAAGTGGCCCCCTTATGGTGAAAGCCCTCATGGGAAGATGCTTTGTGGGGTAAGAGAACCCAAGCTTAATTGTGGAATAATGAGATGAAGGATAGTGAACTTGCCAGGGAAAATATCCTAGATGGATAGTTCTTGTCATTTCATTTCCAGTGGTATGTGGAACGCCACATAATTCCTCACATTTATAGAGTTATGGCCATGAGAAGTTAGAGATCCCAGGTTTGGGTAATGGACCCAAGTTTCTTTGATGGGTAACGGTATGAGTTATGATATATTTTTAGATAATACTATTCTATATGGATAGTACATTCCATGCCATTTCTGGTGGTATGTATAATGCCACAAAACTCCTCATGGTTTGAGAGTTATGGCCTTACGAAGTTGGAGGACCCTCATATGTCATCTAGAAGCCCCAAAAGGTCAAAGTAGTCAAAGTAGTTTAAGAGTTTTTAAAAGGTAAATAATAAAGTGAAGTGATGAGTGTATTATAATTCAAATTGAATACAAAATAAATTATTTCAATAATAAATTTAATGGAGAAATTAGAAGTGGACCCAACCCTAAAATAAGAAAAGTGGGCCAAGTGACCTAGAAGATGTTTTTAAGGAAGCCACTTGGAGAGTATAAATAAGAGGCAAGGCTCTCTCATTTGAATCACACTTGAGAATATTGAATATCTATAGGTGTCTAAGGTAACAAAATGATATGTAAGCTGAAATTATGAGGAAAGTGAAGAAAAGAAGGCCGAAATGCAAGGAAGGATAAATTATTTTGATGGTGCTTTCTAAGGTATGTTATTTACAGGTCATCTCACCATTTTCGCTATACCTTTTTTTTCTATAATGATTCAGATCCTGAAATTTCTATGCAAGTGATAAAACATATCCAAGTATCTGTGGTAAAAAACTCAACTTGTGGGTCATTGTATTTTGGGAG
>JASDQU010242252.1:7388-52921 GCA_032191745.1 Picea mariana
GAAGAATATTTTTTAATGGTTCTTCCACAACAACTATATAGCTGATATTCTTCAATGGTTCTTCCATAACTATATAGCTGATATTCTTCAATTGTTCTTCCATAACATAATATCATCACTTAAGTGGTCCTTTTGCACATATGGGGACCCAAATCGATCAACGAAACTATAGACCGACAAATAGAATCTCACATATACAACTTGTGGAGCTACTTTAAGTGGCCCACCGCACTTTTAATCAAAATAGTTGTGCCTGGCATGTTACATTTTTTTGGGATGCTAGAACCCTCCCCAGGTCGTGTGTGCACCCACGAGCGTGCCCTCCTTCCACCTGCCCTCTCGCCATGGCCCCAGGAGGGGGCCCTAAGGCTCCCCCACCCCCTCTCCCACCCAAGTTAGATGCGTTCAAGAAACTGGTCACTGCATGCAACCTACGACCTACCTCAGATTCGCACCAAAAATTCGCAAAAAAACTAGACAACATCCCTTCAATCGACCTACCAAGAGAAGAAACATGTATATCTTCTCTGAACTTGGATGAGCGGGGGCTCATTCAATAGTTCACAGGCTTATGGCCTTCTCCCAAAGCCGTAGATGCATGGGTGCAGAGGAATTGGAGTCCTCTAGTAAAGGAAGGCATCAGAAGCCATCTAGTTGGCAGGGGATTCTTCGTTTTTGTTTTTGAAAATCTAGAAGATAGAAAACTCAAATTCAGGAATAGACCGTATTTTATGGGCCCTCAAGGTTTGTACCTGAACAAATGGTCTCTAGATTTTTATCCAAACATAAGATGTGCCCTCGGCTATTCCGGTCTAGGTGCACCTTCCTCATTTACCCCTACATTGTTGTAATCTAAAGTCTTTAGAATTCATTGGAAACACCCTTGGAAAGTACATCGACAAAGTAGACAGAAAAGGAACAATATTCTTGTGCAAGAATATACGTGGAAGTTGATCTGGAGGTGGGATTCCCGGAAGCCATTCAACTAAAGGTTGTAGACTGGTCGTATGTCCAAGAATTGGACTATGAACAACATCCATTTAAATGTAGGTATTGCCATGGCTACAGTCACTTCGCCCGTCATTGCAAAAAGAAAGCCGAGGAGGAGGTGGAAATCTTGAAAGGCGACCAATGGACACAGGTTCAGAAAGAAGTCTCGTAAAAAAAAAATAGTAGATCCAAAGGGAAAGGGACGTCAAAAGGATCTAGCGCCCCGACTATAGGGAATGCCCTTGGGGAAGGGAGCTCAACCCTCCCAACCCCAAAGACTTCCGAAAAACCCTTCGAAATCCTCAGCAACCCCTAGAAATCTTGGATCCAATGATCGAGGAACTTGAACAACAGATCCTCTCTCCCATAATAGGAAAAAACAATGTTGATATCCATTCCAGCTCCCGAATTGGAGCCTCCTCCTCCCCTTCAAACATGGATATAATAAAAAAGAAACCTCTAGAAATATCTAGATCTTCGAAGGATGAGTCTTTTGAGAGACCCTCAAAAAGAGCAAGGAGAAAATCTCATAAGGAAGCAAGAGAAGAAGAAGTAGAGAGGCAAAAAATGCAAGGAAGCCAACCTACCATTTAAATGTCCATAGGAAGGAATACCAGAACAAGGCCCCCCAAGGGAGGTCCTCCCCACTCCAGTAAATAATGTGTATAGTCTCTTGGAATTGCAGAGGCTTGGGGAATCCTTTGAAGACCGAAGTAGTCAAAGACCTTTTGAAAATCGACCCTCCTGAGATTCTCTTTCTCCAAGAGACAAAAATTGAAGGGGACACCCTTCTAGAAATCAACAATCAAAAATGGAAGAAAAATGCAGGGAAAGCCATCAGCGCAAGGGGCTCTTCAGGTGGCCTTGCAACCTTGTGGGAGAAGAACAAATTTCATTTAGAAATCTTTTTCGAGACTCAGCATTGGATATTCATTGAACTTCGACATATTCCAAGTAAGATTTCTCTCTCACTCTTCAATCTTTATGCTCATGTCAGGTACTCTGAGAAGAAATATTGTTGGAAAACGCTAGCAGATTTTTTAGAGATTTTCTCTCATTCGAACATCATTCTAGCCGAAGATCTAAACATTGTATTCGAACCAAAATAAAAGAGAGGAGACAATAGTAGCAGGGACCAAATTCTGTCTTTCGTAGAGGAGCTAGTCCATCAGTGAGACCTCCTTGACTTCAAGCCTTCGAAAGGACTTTCCACTTGGACAAACAATAGAGTTGGGGTTGATCACATCTCAGCTCACTTGGATATATTCTTAATTCAGATCATGTTTCTACAAAAAAGGAGGACAATCTCTTCCAAGATCGATCCAAAACTGACTTCCGATCACAAGCTTTATGTGGGAGCAAAAATTAAAAGAAGCAAAACATGCACTGAAAACCTGGGTTAAAAAGCCCATGAATACTCCTCTTAGACACTGACAAGAGATTGTTCAACAATTATTATATTTGCAAGTTGAAATGGAGATCAAAGACATCTTCAAATCAGATTTAGAGAAAGAACAAGTTGTCCAAAGAAAAACTTTCTGCGCATTTCACCATGAAGAAGAGTATTGGAGGCTTAAGTCTCGAAGATTGTGGCTTAAAGATGGAGACTGAAACACTTAATTCTTTCATCCGAAGTTCAAAACCCACCTCTACCGAAACCACATTTCTGAAATTACCTCCTCAAATGGATTGATCCACAAAGGGTTTGATCAACTCAAGGCCACAACAGAAACTCACTTCAAGATACTTTACAAGGAAGAAGACTCTAGTTGTGAAGAGGTTATCTCAGATTTCCTCTCACACATTCCCTCTCTCGTAAGATAGATTCTTAATTCAGATCGCGTTTCTACAAAAAAGGAGGGCAATCTCTTCCAAGATCCTTCCAAAACTGACTTCTGATCACAAACCTATCCTTTTGATTTTGGAAGAAGAAGAAAATATGGGCCCAATCCCTTTCTGGTTCAACCCTCTTTGGATAGAAAAGAAGGGTTTTCTTGAATTTGTCCATTCAGCTTGGTCCTCTCCTATTTCAGGGTCTCCAAGCTTTATGTGGGAGAAAAAATTAAAAGCAACAAAACATGCAATGAAAGCCTAGGTTAAAAAGCCCATGAATACTCCACTTAGACACTGACAAGAGACTGTTCAAAAATTATTAGATTTGCAAGTTGAAATGGAGATCAAAGACATCTTCAACTCAGGTTTAGAGAAAGAACAAGTTGTCCAAAGAAAAAAAATTTGTGCATTTCGCCATGAAGAAGAGTATTGGAGGCTTAAGTCTCGAAGCTTGTGGCTTAAAGATGGAGACCAAAAAACTTAATTCTTTCATCGGCATTTCAAAACCCACCTCTCCCAAAACGACATTTCTGAAATTACCTCCTCAAATCGATTGATCCACAAAGAGTTTGATCAGCTCAAGGCCGCAACAGAAACTCACTTCAAGAGAATTTACAAGGAAGAAGACTCTGGTTGTGAAGAGGTTATCTCAGATTTCCTCTCACACATTCCCTCTCTCATAAGCAGGAATGACAATTCAATCCTCATGAAACCATTTTCTAAAGAAGAAATCTGCAATGTCATCTGGTCCATGGAGCTTGACAAAGCCTGAGGACCAAATAGATTGACAATCCATTTTTATAGAGCATTTTGGGACATAATTGAGACTGGTCTAACGAGGATGATTAAATCATTTCACCACAGAGCTAAAGTAGGAGGCATCACTAACTCCACCTTCCTAGCTTTAATCCCCAAAGAAGTTAATTCGAGCTCCTTCGAAAGATTCAAGCCTATCTCTCTTTCCAACACTTCTTATAAAATTACGTCCAAGCTTCTGGCAAATAGAATCAAGCCCCTGCTAGAGAATCTCATTCCCCCCTTGCAAGGTGGATTTGTCAAAGGGAGACATATTATTGACAATGTAATACAGGTCCAAGAAGCCATGCAGTCTACTCATCAACGAGAGGAGCAAGGGATGTTGATCAAGCTAGACATGGAAAATGCTTTCGACAGGGTAAACCTCTCCTTCCTTTAAAAAATCCTCCTCTCTTTTGGTTTTTTCTTTGAATTTGTTAATTTGATAAAAGCATGCACTGAAAATCCTTGGATAGCCCCTCTAGTAGATGGCAGACCGATAAACTATTTTTAGACCTCGAGGGGATTAAGGCAAGGTTTCCCTCTTTCCACCTTCTTGTACATCTTGATGATTGATACTCTAAGCAAGAAGTTGACTGCTGAAAAGAGGACTAGTTTAGTCCCAGGCATTAGGCTGACGAAGGGCATTGACCCAATCAATCATGCCCTCTTTGCAGATGATTCCCTCATTCTAGGTGGAGCCTTCGTAAAAATTGCAAAAAAATTCAACGAAATACTTCAAAGCTTTTGCAGCATCTCCAGAGCACTCATCAATAAAAGGAAAAGAGAAGTGTATGGGTGGAACGCAGATCAACAAACAATTCAACAAATAGCCCTTTACCTAGGGTTCTTGGGCTATGCTTCTTGGGAAAAAATAAAGTATCTAGGACTCTCCTTAACTCTGGGCTCCAACAAAGATTCTTTGTGGGAAGAAATTATAAGCAAATTCAAAGCTAAAATCTCAGCTTGGCGAGAACACTGTCTCACCAATGCTCGGAAACTCACCCTCATAAAATCAGTCATGTCCTCCCTCCCAATCTACCAGGATTCCTTTCTCCTAGCCCCGAAGGCGATCCCGATTCAGATCACAAAGATGATTAGAGACTTCCTCTGGCATGGAGGCAAAGGAAACCAAAAGAAATACCACTTGGTCAATTGGGAAACTGTCAAACGCCCCTATGTTGAAGGTGGCCTACAGGTAAGAGATCTCGATCTTGCAAACCTATCACTAGGAGTTAAAATCATTTGGAATCGTTATGCAAACCACATACATCCAATAAGCAATCTCTTAAGGAAAAAATATCTCAATGACACCTCTATGAGAAACCTCTAGGCAGCAAGCATCTCCAAACAAACCCCGATCTGGAATCTCTGTAGGCATGGTCTAGAACCCTTTCAGAAGCATCTATTTCAAATACGAAGGAATGGAAAAAAAACTATGTTGTGGCAAGACAATGTTATGGGCAACATCCCCCTTATCAAATCAGAAGAACTCAAGGAGATCCGTGTGTGGGTCTCTCAGCGTGGCATCAACAAAATCACAGACATCTTTTCGTGGGACGATTCAGGAAGATGGCAAAGTTGGGATCTCTTGGGTTTCCCAAATCAAATGCTATCACAAAAATACCTCCTCCTTGTTGCGTTGACGGACTGCGCACTTGTACATCTCCTCTCAAGGGATAAATGGGGATGGGGAAAATCCAATTTCTACTCAGTAGCCCAAGGATATAACACTATGCATCGCCCACAAGCTTTGAATGAGATAGCGACCCTCTGGAAGTGGGTTTGGGACCCCCTTGGAATCCCTAAAGTAAATTTCTTTAGTTGGGTTTTAATGCACAGGAAAATTTTAACAGGTGAAAATGTGGCAAAAGATGCTTCAGAGGACCTCATAGATGCCCCATGTGTTTCCATGCACTTGAAATGATGGATCGTTTATTTGTAGATTGTCCATTCGCTCAAGATGTATGGAAAATCACCCTTCAAGACCTCAATGCCACAACTCTGAGACAGATCTCTGTGGTTGTATTATTTTCCTCATGGAAGGTGCGCTACCCTCAAGAGATTCAAAGCAGTCCAACCTGGAGAAGAATTTGGCAGGCCATCCCAAAATACATATGTTGGAAACTATGGCTGGCCAGAAACAATCATATCTTCAATAACATGTCGCCTTCCCCCTCAACGATTGTTGTGAAAGCAAAAGCTTTCCTTCTCGAAATAGTGGCAAATCACTTCTCCACGAATGAAACTACTCTTCTCCCCGACAAAAAGAAATGGATTGGAACCGTCACCTCCCAAGACAGAACTCAAACCATTGTACGCCCTTCAAAAACTTCAAGTTGGTGTTTGAGAGACAAATATGTAGTCTTTGAATATTGGTGGAGGAGGCAATGCATAGCCTCAATCTTTTTCAATGGAGCCTCCAAGGGAAACCCATGAAATGCAAGAGCGGGTGGAGTGATTTACTCCTTGGATGGAACTCGAAAATACAACTTCAGTTGGGATTTTGGTGAGAGAAAAAATAATCAAGCTGAAATTCTAGGGCTGCTAAGGCTTGTCAAATAGCACGTGAAAATGGCATTAAAGAGATACAAATCTTTGGAGACTTCGAAATCCCGATTAATATTTTAAACACGAATGAACAATTCTGAAATCTAGTAATCAACAAGGCCTTACAAAGACTTCGTCAAGTGCTGCAAGACTTCTCCTCCCCTCACTTTTTCCACATCCTCTGTGAATCAAACAAGGAAGCAGATGCAAAGGTGAATATGGGTTGCCTAATGCCTTTAGGAGTACTCAGAAAAAATGACGAAACCCTCTTGTGGATCCCTATCCCATAGCTTTGACTCTTCCATATCTCATATCTATGTAAGAATGGAAATGATGTATTCGTATTAAGAGGGAATTTGTTCCCTTGTAATGATGATTGATACGTCTTTGACCCAGCTGACCCCAATTTCAAATAAAATTATCCATTTCAGTTAAAAAAAAATAATCGTGCCCGACAAGGCAAATACAAGGACATTCACGACATTTGTAGCCTTCCTAGTTGTCATCACTTTTATCTTATGTCCAACATAATGATTCTGGCAAAGACTTTGGCTCTGGGAAAAGGATGTGTTGGAAACATCATTCTACATCTAAACCTTACACTGATGGACAAGACCGCCAACAAAATTCTCCTTGAAAAATTGATTCTACTTTGTAATTCAGAAGGATCTACTTGGTGATTTTTCCAATTAGTCGTCCCTGTCGATCACGTTGAAGAAAATTTTGTGTTACATATACTGGTGGCTCTAAACTTGAATACTTTCCACCAAGATTCCTTGATTTGAATTTGAATCATAAATGCTTTTGATGTGCAACTATCATATTTGCCAGTAGATGGAGGATGAAGTTAGCTCATCGTTGTTCCCAGTCAATTCTTGGACAAAACTTATCCAAAAATACTTCAGTCCAACCATAACATTTTGTTAGCAAAGAGTCATAGGGTCTTCATTGATGATGATTTCACCTTGTTCTTGACAAAACTAGAGAATTAACTGGTAACTAGACCAAGTTAAATAACTAGGGCCTAAGTCAACATAAAATAATTATTTTCCATCTTCTTCTGGAGTATCAATCGAGACATCATTTATCATTTTAAGTTTATGATAGGCATCATCAAGTCCATGAAATGATGCTTTCTCCCATCTTTCTAAAATTTCAATCTTCATTGGAGAAGTCAGTTTTTCTTGAATTAAAGTGATGACCATTTGTTTCTCGGGTACTTCTTTACTGGCGAACTCAAGGAACTCATTCCTTTCTTGTTCTGTCATGGGATCCTTGAAAAATCTATGTGGACACTTGGCAGGAATGTCATGCTTGATTCCAATAACCCCTTGCATATATGGACAACCAAAAATCCACAAGAAAGACATCCCCCTCAGACCCATAATTAGCACTATTGGTGCTCCCACCCATGTCCTTTCTCACTTTTTGGCTGTCAAACTTAAACCCTTTACTGGGAAAACCTCCTCCTTCATTAAAGATTCCTTTGACTTTATGCAGAAAACTTGTGATCTTCAACTCGATGACCAAGACTTACTGGTCAGTTATGATGTCGTCTCTTTATTTACCAAAACTCATGTCCTTGAAGCGTTATACCTCATCTCCAAGATGGTGGACCATGAAACCCTAAACCTAATTGAAATATGCCTTACCTCCACCTTCTTCACCTTTAAAGGCACTTTCTATGAACAAGCTAAAGGAACAAACATGGGTTCTTCTATATCCCCCATGGTAGCTAACATTTTCATGGAGCACTTTGAGACCTTAGCCCTCAACAACTTTCATCTCAAACCTAAATGTTGGTTCATATTTCTCAATGACATTTTCGCTATCTGGTCTCATGGTCTCCCCTTGCTAGCTTCCTTCCTCAACCATTTAAATAAAATTTCCCCCCAATCCAATTCACTATGGAAATGGAGAAGGACAAATCCTCCCCCTTTCTCGACGTTCTCATCTCTCGCCTCCCCAACAATTCCCTCACCCACCAAGTTTTTTGCAAAAAGACTCATATTGACCGATACATTCATGCCCAATCCCATCACCATCCTGCTCAAAATTCTGCTATCCTCAAAACTCTTCTCACTTGAGCCATTCGAATATCTGACCCCCAATTCCTTGAGAAAGAGAAAGTCCATCGAACCAAGGCCCTTTTGCCCAATGGCTACACCTCCTCTCAAATTAACAAAGATTTTTGCTCAGCCCACAACCCTAAGTCAAAATTTTCTTTCTCCTCCCACCCCCCTAGCTCTTCTTTCTCTCCCTTGCATCCAAGGCACAAGTGATCACTTATCCAAAATTCTGGCCAAAAAGAATATCAAAACTATCTTCAAGCCTTTCAAAGCTCTCTAACAATTATTCAGACCTACCAAAGATAAATTTGATGCAATGCTTGGCCCAAGAGTTTACCAAATTCCCTCCTCCAGTGGAAAATCCTACATTGGCCAAACTGGGAGACCCTTCAATGCTCGTCTCAAAGAACACATAGCTCACACAACCGATAACCACATCTCCAAATCAACTATTGTTGAACACTCTTTTACTTCTAAACATCTAATTTATTTTTACAAAAATAGAATCCCAGCCTCAACTCCCTATTACTCTTCTCGCGTCATACGTGAATCTCTTGAAATTGAAAAACATCCTAAGAATTTTAACCGTAAAGATGGGTATAAACTTAGCCGATCCTAAAAACCTATCATTCATTGCATTAAACAATCAAACTAAACTTTCTTATCGCTCTCCTGTGCCTCTCTTTCCTCATCCTATTGCATGCAACGCCCCCACCCCCACCTTTGTGAGATATTATCCTCAGTCCTATCTCTAATCAATAATTTTTGTTATCCAAAATCCATAATTTTCAATTTATTCACCCTAAATCCATGATACTCAATTAATTTCCAATCATTCTTATTCCTAGCCTCTAATTCCTTCTAATTATTATGTAATTAGTATTAACTATATAAATTTAACTTTAATTATTATTAACTAACCTTATTTTACAATTGCCTTGATATTTAATTTTGAATCGAATTACAACATACTGATTTTGAGCTTTATTCATGTCRTTATGGGAATTGAACCCAGGTGGGGAGGATAAAAATCATTCCTCACAACCATCCAAGCTACACCCAATTGACTTATTCAACTTTTTATCTATTCTTTTAATTATTCTTTTTATTATTATTATTATTATTTTATTATTTTAATTATTCTTTTTTTTTCCTCAATACCTAACCTCTAACTAATTCCAATAACTAATCACTCTTAGTTATAATTTGACATTTTATACATTAAATAATAATAATAAAATAACTCTCTCCTAAGCCTCTAACAAACTTCATTCAATCAATTAATTATTACTAACTATTGATATTTCCTTGATCCTAATACTTTATTCCAATTCATTTGAAACTTCTATAATGGGCCACATTGAACCCATGTCCCCAAGTGGTGGGAGGTGACATCTTTATATTTTCTACTACCTTTTTAAGCCAGGTGTAAACATTTGTAGTTATTATACCTGCCATGGGCATGGTATATAGCGTTTAATTTGTCGTTGACTATAAATTTAAACAAGTTTTTCAAAGATTAACATTAGGGAATTGATTTTTTAAATATTTGCAATTTTTTCTAATTTACTATCGGTCGATAAATTTAAACTTTTATTAGTCTCCGCCAAAGGATTAGGACTATAGTAATGAGTTTGATATTGATTTGACATTAATTTGTTTTTTATTTTAAATTTATGTGTAAAATGTAATGTTGAACTTAAGAAAACAAATATATATTTTTTGATATAACAAAAATATTTATTTTTCTTATCACTAATTGGTTAATATATTTCAAGTCTTATTGTTGCCTTCACTTATTTCAATACTTAAAATTAATTATATTAACATAGCCACTAACTCGCGGCTGAGAAAGGCGAAAGGTAGTGGTTGAGAACGCGTGTCCCCAATATACTGAGAATGTGTGTCTCCAACATAAAACGTTTGTGGTAATCTGTCTGTGGTAATATGAAGTGTTTGGCTACATCAAGTTGATAAATGGAACGTGGCAATTACATATCCTTACCGTAATTTTTTAAAGTGATTAGGTAAATGTTAAAAAGTAAACATGTTAACGGATGCCTTGATAAATGCAAGAAAGTTATGAACAATAAATCTGATCCATTGATTTTGGAGGACGACTAAGAATATGCTAGCATCTTCAATGCATAGCCATCGAATTAGGGTTTAAGGTTAAATAAGATTAAAAGATCATTAATTGTGCCCATTGTCAATAGGTGTACGCCTTTCGGCATAATAATCAATCAAATTTATTATAAATACCATCACATTCAATTCTATACCCACTTGTTATTATTTATATATTATATTAATGATTGACAACGATAGGTGTGGAAAATCTCGATCCCGTAGGTGTGAGGCTCCCTCGCTGAACCCAAACCAACAAAATCTTCATGTATCCTATCCGTGTGAAAGCTTAATACGCCTTCAATCCCTGAGCGTTACACATAACCCACACATCATTCTTTTTTGTTGTAAGTAAAATTAATTTTAATATAATATTATATAATATAATACGATTAACTTATATTTGACATGTATATATTTTGTTGAGAGTATTAAAGTATTTCTTATTTTAATAAATTTATAACTTTAAAAATAAATGATTTAAAATTTAAAAAAAATTCAATTTTTTTATCATTCATATAAATACAAATTATTTGTAAAATATTAAAAAATATATATATTTTTAAATACAATGACTTTATAAATATGTAAGAAATATTATCTATTGAACTCTTTAACGTAAAAACATAAAAATGATAATATTTTTACTTAAAAAAATTATAAAATTTTAGGTTGCTTTAACTTTTTACTCTTTTAATTTTTAGTTTTTTTAAATTTCACTTTAAAGTGAAAACAAGATTTGAAAAATCATTTTTTTATTTTTGTGGGTTTCAATAATTTTTTCAATGTAATCATTAGAAAGAAAACTAAAAATATTCTTTTGAAGATTGAAATCATGAGTAAGTACATTGTAATTTCTGCTATTTTTGGTATTGTAATTACAAAATTTAATTTTCAATTAATTTTAAGAATAGTAAAATTCTTCATAAAATTTAAAACAAAACTACTAAAAAATAACATTCCTTAAAGAAAATTAACAATTCTTATATCATAACAAACAAGATTGAAAGATGAATCCATTTTTAATAGGTTTGAAAACTGATTTTCAAAGTATGGTAAAAATTGTAGGTTTTTGAAAAATGCAACAATCACGTCACCTAGCAAACAAAACTCACACCTTAACCACTTAAGTTAGTCAAAATTGAGAGGACCATTATACATTTTCTAATAATGTTGTGCAGATTAACTATATTTTCTTATTTATTCTTGTAACATTTATTGCACCAACTATATATTCCTTTATTAGTATATTTTCTTATTTATTCTTGTAACATTTATTGCACCAACTATATATTCCTTTATTAGTCCATGCCATGGGACTATAGCAATGAGTTTGCTTTCGATGTCACATTAATTTGCATTTTACCATAAATTTGTGTATGCAATGTAATGTTTAACATAGAAAAACAAATATATATTTTTAGATATAATAAAAATATTTGTGTTTCTCATTTCTAATTGGTTGATAGAATTGAAGTGTTATTGCTCCCTTCAAGTCTTTCAATATGTAGAATTAATTACATAATGAATGAATCTCACCAATCACCACATCTAAATATAAAAAGTTGTACTATCTATTTATTATTATGCATTATTATACTTATATTATATTTATTATCTAATATATTATTTATAATATATTTATTATATTTATAAATATTATAGTTCTATTCAGCTTATTGTTCATTATATATTTTGAATAACAAACAACTCTCAATTATTATCTTTTGACAAAAAATATTCATTATTTGTGCATTTAGTTATATTAAGTTTCATTGTTCAACATGTATTTCCCAACTAACTAAGTAGGGACTGCATTGCCATGCAACCCTTGTTATACCTACCAGGAACACTGTATATAGTTTTCGATTTATTAGTTGACTGAGTATTATTTCTTAATTAACCAAAATTTTAAGAAAGTTTTCTAAACTAATACATCATATATTTTTTTTTTCTTTTTAAATATTTAAAATTATTTATCTGAAATTTGATTAACCATTCAAATTTTGGTCTTATTGCCGAAATGGCTGAAACCTTCTTGAAATTGGTGAAGTTATTTATGAAAACTAGTAAACTTGTATGTATTCTTAGTTTTGTGTTTTTAAAAATATTTAAAATTATTTATCTGAAATTTGATTCACAATTCAAATTGGGGTCTTATTGTCGCAATGGCGGCGACCTTCTTGAAATTGGTGAAGTTATTTATGAAATCTCATAAACTTGTATGCATTCTTAGCTTTTTGTTCCATACTCTTACTGCATCCCAAGCAAGGAAAATAACAGATGGTCCAAGAAGGTATTTCCGGCACTTAATTCAGCTCAACGCTATGAATGCGACCCTGCCTGTGTACTTATTCCATATATCAATTCTCAGCAGTACTGCATGAAGAAAAATTAATGCATATGGTTACAGACCAAGGCTTGGGCAATTTCACCTTGAACTATAGCATTTATAGTGATCATGCTAGTGGACAAGATCCAAGGTCTTTACGAGAAAATTTATCTATTGAAGCTCGCAACGTCAGGTTGCAAGATAGGTAGAGTCTGAAAGAAATGAAGCGGTGGCTGCAAAGCAAACTTCTTTGCTCCTTAAACAATCTATTGACCTTGGGTCTCCTCTGCACTCGTCGAGATTCGAAAGTGAGACCTATGATGAGCATTCTTTACTGAAGTACGATCGATAGCTACCGATTGACAAAAGAGCAATGACGAGGTGTCATCGGATGTCAAATCCAGCGTATTTGGAGGCATGTCAAACGATACAAGACGGAAAGCAATAGTTTGGAGTCATGTTTGGAGAAATGGGGTTACAGGCCCCGAGACACAGGAAATATGACTCAAATAGCGAGAGACAACTTGAAAAACGTACCTCTCTTGGTTCCCTTGTATGGTCATTGCTATATCTCCTCGTCTCCCGATCTTGTGGGCAATATTGTGTTTTTTTGTTTATAAGAGTGACACGTTTCGTTGTGGGTTTGACCTTGGTGATTTCTTTGAGAGAGAGACCTTCTCTCTCCATGAGCCCTTGGATTTTTTTTAGAGAGTTTCAGGCATGCCCATGACAGTCTAAGCAGTGATAAGTCAATGGGTTTTCACAGGAAGAGGGGCAATTGGCTTGGATTTGAGCAGAATTATGCCAAATTGAATGACGAGAAATCCAATAGGAGCATAGAAGCATTGGGTAGGAATTTGGATTTGTTGGCTAAAGGCTATGATTTTGTGTATAACAACAACAAAATTCTTCCTAGTGTAGCAGTTGCGCCCTCCCCTTCGCCCTCAAAATCTCCTAATTCTCCAAGGTGGATAGATTTTTGGAGTGATTTGGCTAAAGAGAGGTCCAATTCTTCTTTCCATGTCTCCTCTCATGAAAGCTTTTTTGGTTTCATTAAAACAAAAGTTGATTTTGATTTAAATTTAAATATAGATCTAGATTTAACCAAGGAAGGAGAATACTATAATGGTGGTTGGGGTTCTAATTTCTACACGCCGAGATGGTCGATGGATTACCTAGAGGAGCTAACAGCTTTGTTCATAAATGGAGGTTGGAAGGAACTAGACATCAATGTATGTTCATAAATGGTGGTTGGAAGGAGCAAGACATCAATGGCATGATTCATGCTTCATCCTATGCTTCATCCTCTCCTTCATCAGACACTAAAGATAGTAACACAATTTTAGAAGGATGGAAAATTCTCTTATAAAAGTAGGATGGAGTTCACATGATATTGCAAAGATTTTGGACATCGATTATCCCACTAAAAATCCCAGCAAGAAAATATCACCAAAATTGGATGAAAGAATTGGGAAACTTGTAGAAAATGTTGGTCAAGCATGATTAATGCTTTCTCACTATATTTATTCAACTTTGGGGAGCACATGTCTGGTTATGAATTCAGGTATTTCGTGAAATACATGATCAAAGTGTTGATATTATGGTAGTTGCAAAAGGTATTTACCTCCACGTGTCTGGGAAGCAAGAAGAAACCCTAATTAGTTGGCTAATGACCATGGAAGACAAGTCGACTCAAGAAGACACTTGTATTAGTTTATTAGACTCCAAGAGAAAAAGTTGTCTAAAGGAAATATTATATACTAAGTAAATAGGCACCCAGAATGAGAAGTCGGCCCAGGCAATTTGCCAGTTTTAGTATAAATACATGAGGCTAGTCTTCATTCTGGCAGGCATTCTCAGAACTGAAGAAACTCTTGTGTGCACTGCAGTTGGCTAGTTTATGCACAAGTCTGGAGGAGAGTTGTCGTTGTAGCTGTTGCATCTAGCATATTTCGAGTTTGGCTTGGATTGTCTCTTGGTTATGGTTTGGACTCTCTCATCATCTCTTGTTACTCTTGCTTGGTTCACTATTCATGGAGAAAGATGTGCCACCCTTTGTTTGGCTATCTAGCCTGGGGTTTGATTTCAGAATGATTCCCTATCAAGGTTAAGGTGCTTGGGGTGGCTTCGGCCTATGGTCTGTTGACAATAGTGATATTGTCTATGATTAAATGACCACATCCATCATATTCTAAGAGGTTATGAGCCCGCACCTCCTTCATTCAGTCTAACCACTGGAAGGGACCATAGCCACAAGGATACTAAGCTCATTGAAGAACTATTGAAACACTATCGCTAGGGTTACTAGCAGGTGCAGTTGCAGAAACCCTAATCCTCTCATTGAGGCACCTTAAGTGAAGATATTGACCTAATTTATGGATAGACTAGTGCGCCCTAGCCCAACACATCTCTTGGTATTCTTAGCAATCCAAGACGTCGAGTTTGAGTTTTTTATCAAATCTAGGGTTGACCAAGTCAAAAAAACCATGACTTACACTATGAAGTCAGAAAAAAAAGTTAGATGGGGATTTTAACTTCATAGCATGGAAGACAAGGATTTACCTCATCCTTACCAAGAATAAAGTGTTGGATATTGTGAAAAGAAAGATCGTGGAACTAGAGTTCGAAGAAGGAAAAAAGACGAAACAACAGAAGTTATGAAGAAGTTATGGAGCAGTTATGGAGAAGTTTAAAGACGGTGACATCAGTGCATGAGTATCATAGTGGACTCTATAAAAGACCACTTGATACCCTACATCTCCCATATTGACTCATATAAAAAGATGTATGATGCCCTAACAAACCTCTTCTCAGTCGGAAACATTGAAAAAGTACTGAGTCTGAAGAATGAGCTCTGTGACATGAAGATGAATGACAATGAAAGCATAACATCATACTTTGTGAGAATATCTCAGTTAAGAGATCAACTACAATATTTTAAAGAGATCATTTCAGAAAAAGAATTGGTAAACATAGTAGTCAATGGTCTTCCCAAGACATGGGATGCATTTGCTGCAAGCATGAACACAAGGAAGGAGTATCCCACATTTGAAGAACGTTGGAGTTGTGCACAAGAAGAATCAAGGATCAATGCAAAAGAGAAACCCCAAAAGAAATACGATGATCAAGCCTTCACAACAAAATTCAAGTATTCCAGGAACAAAAGGAAGTTTGGTTCAATGAAGAAGTCAAATCAAGAGAAAGATATGTCAAAAATACAATGCTTCAACTGTTGAAAGTATGGTCACTACAAGAATCATTGTCCCAAGCTCAAGAAAAGGAAGGAGATACATGAAGCATCAGTTACCAAAGAAAGGAAACCCTCAAGGAAGACTAAGCAGGATGAAAACGACTTCTTCTTCTAAGACAAGGTAACAATACTCTTCATAGTTCTTGTACATACCATGTTTACACAGTTTCTGTACATATTTTAGATATCTATAATATGTTCAAATAAAAGCTATACCTATGGAAGAACAACAAGATAAGGATTTCTATCACAATAAACTACAAATACACATGAAATGATGAAGTACATCAGCAACCACTGGTAACAGTTCATGTAGAAGCTATTACATAAGTAACAGCTGCAAGATAAGCCAAAATCAGAATCAATCTTGAAGAAACCTAGAAGAAGTAAAGACAGAAAGAAGTCAACAATCAAGAGGAAATTGGAAAAAGACTTGTGACACTTTACATAAGGCAATAAAGGATGCAGACGAAAGCGTGGACTCTGTTAGATGGAGGGAGCTGGTTATATATTTCCAAAAGAAGAGCATGCATTCATACATGAAGCAAGGATTAGGAGGGAGCTAATCCTATGATCCATTGAATATGATGGAGTATATATCCATGGTAGCAGCAATGAAAAGCAGTGCGTGTTCGATTTGACTTTAGAAGAAGTCTTTTTCGAAAAGAAGCCTTAAAGTATCCCTGGTTGTCCATCCACATCCATGATCCTATAATGAAAGGAATAGGTTGTAATCTTCAAGGCATGGAATCTATAGAAAACTCCATGGACCTAAGAGCTAAAGAAAATCATAAGGAAGAACATGAATATTCCAAAAGAGAAAGAAAAGACAGAACAACCAGTCATTGTATCGAGAATCACATGAGTACTAGCCTGACCTAAACTCACTAAAAGAAATCAAGCAGAGGAACTTAAAGTTGTGATGAAGAACAGTGTATGGAATATTTATGAATGAAAGCATTACGAAATTCAGAACCAGAGGTTCTCCTAGATGGAGGGAGAAGACTATGATGATTGTTTGTTCCAGTAAACCATACATACCTCTACATGAGTCATTATATTGTCCGCAATATCCATGGGTTGAAGTTTACATCAGATTAATGCAAAGACTGTTCTCCAGAATAATTAAACAAAGAACGTATGTAGAACAAACTCAAGGATTTAAGGTATACCAAGAAGAGACCTTTGTATGCAGATGGAAGAAGACAACTTGGTGGAGAACCTCCAATGTACAACAGAAGCATGGTGCAAAACCTTCTATAATAGAGATATCGATTCAGAATGGTTACTCAGAACTCAAGGATGATGGATTGCCAATCCATGACAAAGCTCTCATGATGGCAGAAGAAGTACCACTTGGATATGTTTCAGTTTGACCCTTTCCACGATGTTATGAGCTAGCAGGAAACAAAATATGAATCCAACAATGATATACTATAATGATCAGAGCTATATGAAGCCTTCAAACAAAACTATTGTTCTAGAAAGATCGAAATACATTGAGATCAAGCATTACATTCTCCATGATGAAGTCCAGAAAAGAGAAGGTGGTTCTCCAAAGATGAGCAGATAAGCACATATTTTGGTAAAGCCTCTATCCAAAATGAAAGAGTTTGCATACTCAAGTTGGTGCTCATGGAGACGACTTCCTTATTGAAAAAGGAAGAGATGACTCCCGGGTTGGGAGGGAGCACTGATGTGTTATTGATTTATGGAAAATCATTTTTCAGTTCGAAAAATGGTCCAAGATGAGTAGTTCCTTTCCAGTTTGGAAAGTGGTTTGAGATTTTTGATGGACAAACATTTTCCAGTTCAGAAAATGGTCCAGATCGAATGGTCATTTTTGTAATGAAAATGGTTCGATGGATTATTGGTGTACCATAGACAGTGATTCCCCTTGTGGTTAACATAGGGAATGGTCAAGGACAGTCTCTCTTCTTGACGATCACTCTCAGTAGTGGTCAAGAAGACTAGTTTGTGTCGTCGGACAGTCATTCTTTCAAAGGTCACAGTTGTGAGCAGTTTCAAAGAATGGTTCGTTTTGGAGGTTGGTGTAGGATAGTAAATGGTCCAGACACTCATTCCCTATGGCAGATTCAATCTCTCCGGGTTTCACTTTGTTTAGTGCCAAAGGAATGGCCCAGATAGGTGAATGGTCAAGGTTCAAAAATCAGGGACAAGCATTCCCTAGGGCAGATTCATTCTCTCCAGGTTGCACTTTGTTTAGTTTCGGAGGAATGGCCCAGATAGGTGAATGGTCCAGGCTCAAAAATTGGGACAGTTATTCTTCCTTGCTTGAGAAGAATATTCCAGATAACTCATTGTTGATGTTTTACTTTCTTAGGGAAGATGCTCTTCCAAGATCTCACACATGTGAGTGGAAGAATGGCCGAGATGATTCATTTTATATATCATAACAATGTTTTCTATGCAGGTTGATGATATGATTGTTATGGAGATTGTATGTCTTCGAAGAGTAGATGTATACCACTGTGGTGGATGTGTTCCACTGATTGTGACTATATGTCACTGATCAAGTATCTGTGTGCTACTTGGTGTGGCAGTGTACCACTGGATTGTAGTTGTGTACTACTATGGATATACACAGTTGTGTTCTATTGAGTGACATTGTTCTGATTGCCTTGAAGACTATCACTAGTGTTGGAAATGATTATCAACTAGATGGATGATCAATAAACAGAGATTTCCCAGAGGGAAAATAGTCTAGGACATTTATTCTTCTAGGACATATGTCTAGATTAGAAGAATGGCTCTTTTGTTACTCTGTGGAGTGAGTGACGCATCCAAAATCATGTATGATTACTCAGATAGAGTATGGTTTCAAGAGATGATGTAGTTGATGACATTGATATTGATGATGGTGCTCATGATCTAATCATGTGATAGTCTATATGACTATGTTGATGCTACCGGGTGAATGGTATGTTTGTGCTCAAGACCATTACCTTCAATACCTACCTAGCTAGGAGGGAGTGTTGATATTATGGTAGCTGCGAGAGGTATTTACCTCCACGTGTAAACCTGACGAGAATAGAATATTCTGGGAAGTAAGAAGAAACCCTAACTAGTTGGCTAATAACCCTAGAAGACTAGTCAGCTGAAGAAGATAACTTGTATTAGGTTATCAGCCTCCAAAACAAGAAGTTGTCTAAAGGAAATATTATATACTAAGTAAATAGGTAGCCAAAATGAAAAGATGGCCCAGGCAATTTGTCAGTTTTAGTATAAATACAGGAGGCTAGTATTCATTCTGGCAGGCATTCTCAGAACTGCAGAAGCAACGCTTGTGTGCACTATAGTTGGCCAGTTTGTGCACAAGTCTGGAAGAGAGTTGTCATTGCAACTGTTGCAGCTAGCATATTTCGATTTTGTCTTGGAGTATCTCTTCGTTATGGTTTGGACTCTCTGATCATCTCTTGTTACTCTTGCTCGGTGTGGTATTCTAGGAGAAAAATGTGCCACACTTTGTTTGGCTATCTAGCCTAGGGTTTGATTCCAGAATGATTCCTTGTCAAGGTTAAGCTTCTCGGGGGTGGCTTCGGCTGACAATAGTGATATTGTCTATGATTAAACGACCACATCCATCATATTCTAACACAAAGTTCACTTAAGCAAATGTATGGCATATTCTACTTGCCATCTGATCTATTATTAACAATCTTGGTCAATGAACTCTCTGAAACTATTCAGATAAGGAGGACAGAAGATTATTCACATAAGAAGGAGAGAAAAGGTTAATAAGGGGTAAGTAACAAGCATATTTACATTTTAAATAAGTATTAGATAATTAAACAATTAAACATTCATGTGACTTTCCTTATTATACTTGTAGCTAGAAACAATATATAGTGTTAGGTTTATGTGTTGACTCTGTAATTTACCATAAATTTTTGAAAGTTTTCTAAAGTAATATATGTCAATTAAAACAAGGATAAAAATCTCAATACAAATTTTACATATAACTAACTCAATGACAATGACATCTCGCATTTGATATTAAATTAAAATAGGTGAAGTGGAACCTCCTTCACTTTCAAGGAGTTTTGATGATAATTTTCTGTAATTGAATCTTAAATAATAAACATCTTATTGTAATTCTCCCTTTGTATAATCAAGAACTTTACCACCTCCACCTACTTCAATCTCTATAATTGAATAATTCTCTATAATTGAACAATTCAATCAAAACTCATAATTCAAAAAATATTTTTCTTTTATGAATATATACAATTTGTCACTTAGTTTTGTCAAAATCAAATGTGTCAAAGTTTGCTACAACTTGTCACTTAGTTTTGCCAAAATCAAATGTGTCAAAGTCTCAAATAATTAAAGACAAAACATTATCAATCACATACAAATACTAAATGTACCTTAGACCCTTGTTGAATTTAAAAAATAGTTACTAATTTAATTTTACTTGATAAAAATTCAACTTCATTTTACCTTTTTAAAAAACAACATTACATACAAATACTAAATGTACCTTAAACCCTTATTGAATTACTAATTTTACATGATAAAAATTCAACTTCATTTTACCTTTTTTTTAAAAGGGCATTGCACTTTATTTGCCTAGACAAACATGTCAAATAATTAGACACAAACATTACCAATCACATACAAACACTAAATTTACCTCAAATCTCTTCAGTTAAATTTAAACGCATCTATTAATATTAGAAAAATTGATAAATAGTTTCGCATGATAAAAATGTGATTTCATGTACCTCTAGAATAAATAAATAAGTAAACAAAACATTTAAGATATGTCATTAACCAACATCCATTTGCACCCTTGTTGAATTTACACATGTCTATTGATGTTAAAAAGAATGTTTGCACCCTTGTTGAATTTACATGTCTATACATATCTATTAAGGTTAAAAAGAATGGTTACTACTTTTGCATATTAAAAATGTGATTTTCTTTACTTTTAAAATCAGCTAAATAAATACTTTGAAAAGCAAAATAAATAAATAATAATAATAAATTAGATATGTCTTTACCCAACTCGCGTTTGCAACTACTTCTAGATAATATGAGTCGCACTTCATTCTTCATATTGAAGTGCATACATTTTAAATATAGTGAAAATATTAATCAAATAAGCATTGCATATTATGGTACAAAACTATCCATTAAAAAGAATTGTATAATTTCCTTTCCACTAGAGACGCCTGCACGTGGGATTTTCTTCTGTGTGTGGAGTTATTTAGGATTTTTTTTAGGTGGAGTGTTGTGCAAAATCACTGTAATCCTTAAAAGCTTGACCCGATTGGATTGAATTGTTGATGAAGAAAGGACTATGCTATGCATCGAGTGCATTGAGTGTGAGAGTGTTTGCAGGTATGTTAATAAGAAGTGAAGGAAGAGTCGCGTAGATAGCTTTTTGAAAGAAAATGGCTTTCGAAATTAATTTGAAAGTGCATCTTGTAACACCTGTTCACCAAGGTGATATACGTGTATTGAGGGGCTCGGTCGAGTTCCCAATCTAGGCAACTCTCTTTGCATATTGAGGTAGAATTTTGGAATGTTGTAATGTCACCCCTATTCATGTTAGTCAATTCATGCATATCTTCACCATGTTTTTGGATGGGTTTATGATGGAAACCAGGGGTGCCAATACAAAGGTTGGAAGTTGGATATACATGGCTTTGTGGATGAATTTTGGCAATCTAGTTAGTGTGTCTATGATCTAGAACGGGTATCTCTGAAAACTTTTGAAAGATTGCTCTCTTTAAATCTAAATCTAGTAAATCTATGTAACTGGGATTATGGGATGTCATCTATAAAAATTATGTGCTCAATCTCCAAAAGCACCATGATCTGCAGTCCCAATCTGTACCTTAATCTCATAATTCTGTTAGAGAACCAATCAAACAGCACTACAAGATTGTTTGATTGATGGACCAGATGTTCTTACACAGATTACAGTTAGGGTTAAAGTTAGGTTTTCCTACTAGCCAGACTTATGTTAGAATAGTATGTGTATGTGCAGTAAAATGGGGTCTAGAAAGCAACAACATAGAAATTCTCCTATCGTTCCTTAAAACCAGTTTGGACAAACATCCACAATAACAGAGAAAAAAGCAGCCATGCTTGATTCAAATAGATCCGAGAACTCATGGCAATATTTTGAATACTCACATCTTGGTATCTGACCTTGTGAACGGCACATGGGAAAGATTGCCTCCCATTGATGATGCACACTTTGTTGGAATACCAAGACGGTGTGGGTGCATTGTTGTGAACTGGAAGCTCGTTCTCATATGCAGATTCAACCCATCCAACCAGCCTGATGAAGAGGATATACATTTATGGCTTTCAATTTGCCAGATGGAGCCTCAGAGCTGACATGCCTACACCTCTAGCCTTTTAATGCCTACTCTGTCTCTTCTATCATTGGACTTATCTATGTCGCACGCAGGATCGATGACCATTGCAACCCTCTGGTGGCATTAGAAGCTTATAACGTGGAGGAAGACTAGTGGGAAATTTTGCCTCCTTTGATCCAACAACTCGAACCCATCAAAGTGGCACAAACACTGCAAGAATGTTTGATTGATAGACCATATGTTCACATCTCTGGCCATGCTGTTGGCTCATAGAACGCATAATTTTCCATTTGTCTTCCTCCACATTATAAGCTATACAACAGCCAGAGGGTTGTTGCACTCATTGATCACATCGTTCTACATCTAAACCTTGCATTTATGGACACGACCACCAATAAAATTCTCCTTGAAAAATTGATTCCACTTTGTAATTAAGCAGGATCTACTTGGTGATTTGTCCAATTCGTCGTCCCTCTCGATCATTTTGAAGAAAATTTTGTGCTATATATACTGGTGGCTCTAAACTTGAATATTTTCCACCAAGATGCCTCCATTTGAATTTGAATCATAAATGCTTTTGATGTGCGACTATCATATTTGCTTGTAGATGGAGGATGAAGTTAGCTCATCGTTGTTCTTAGTCAATTCTTGGACAAAACATATCCAAAAATACTTTAGTCCAACCATAACATTTTTTTAGCAAAGAGTGGTAGGGTCTTCATTGATGATGATTTCACCTTGTTCTTGACAAAACTGGAGTATTAACCGGTAACTAGACCAAGTTAAATGGCCTAAGTCAACATAAAATAATTATTTTCCATCTTCTTCTGGAGTATCAATATAGACATCATTTATCATTTTAAGTTTATGATAGGCACCATCAATTCCATGAAATGATGCTTTCTCCCATCTTTCTAAAATTTCAATCTTCATTGGAGAAGTCAGTTTTTCTTGAATTAAAGTGATGAACATTTGTTGCTCGGGTACTTCTTTACTGGCGAACTCAAGGAACTCATTCCTTTCTTGTTCTGTCATGTGATCCTTGAAAAATCTATGTGGAAACTTGGCAGGAATGTCATGCTTGATTCCAATAACCCCTTGCATATATGGACAACCAAAAATCCACAAGAAAGACATCCCCCTCAGACCCATAACTAGCGCTATTGGTGCTCCCACCCATGTCCTTTCTCACTTTTTGGCTGTCAAACTTAAACTCTTTACTGGAAAAACCTCCTCCTTCATTAAAGATTCCTTTGACTTTATCTAGAAAACTTGTGATCTTCAACTCTATGACCGAGACTTACTGGTGAGTTGTGATGTTGTTTCTTTATTTACCAAAATTCATGTCCTCGAAGCGTTAGACCTCATCTCCAAGATGGTGGAACATGAAACCCTAAACCTAATTGAAATATGCCTTACCTCCACCTTCTTCACCTTTAAAGGCACTTTATATGAACAAGCTAAAGGAACAAACATGGGTTCTTCTATATCCCCCGTGGTAGCTAACATTTTCATGGAGCACTTTGAGAGCTTAGCCCTCAAAAACTTTCATCTCAAATCTAAATGTTGGTTCAGATTTCTCAATGACATTTTCACTATCTGGTCTCATGGTCTCCCCTTGCTAGCTTCCTTCCTCAACCATTTAAATAACATTTCCCCCAATCCAATTCACTATGGAAATGGAGAAGGACAAATCCTTCCCCTTTCTCGACGTTCTCATCTCTCGCCTCCCTAACAATTCCCTTACCCACCAAGTTTTTTGCAAAAAGTCTCATACTGACCGATACATTCATGCCCAATCCCATCACCATCCTTCTCAAAATTCTACTATCCTCAAAACTCTTCTCACTTGAGCCATTCGAATATCTGACCCCCAATTCCTTGAGAAAGAAAAAGTCCACCCAACCAAGGCCCTTTTGTCCAATGGCTACACCTCCTCTAAAATTAACAAATCTTTTTGCTCAGCCCGCAACCCTAAGTCAAACTTTTATTTCTCCTTCCTCCTCCCTAGCTCTTCTTTCTCTCCCTTGCATCCAAGGCACAAGTGATCAGTTATCCAAAATTCTGGCCAAAAAGAATATCAAAAATATCTTCAAGCCTTTCAAAGCTCTCTAACAATCCTTCAGACCTGCCAAGGATAAATTTGACGTAATTCTTGGCCCAAGAGTTTACCAAATTCCCTCCTCCCATGGAAAATCCTACATTGGCCAAACTGGGAGACCCTTCAATGCTCGTCTCAGAGAACACATAGCTGACACAACCGATAATCACATCTCCAAATCAGCTATTGTTGAACACACTTTTACTTCTAAACATCTAATTTACTTTTACAAAAATAGAATCCCAGCCTCAACGCCCTATTACTCTTCTCGCGTCATACGTGAAGCTCTCTCAAAATTGAAAAACATCCTAAGAATTTTAATCGTAAAGACGGGTATAAACTTAGCCGATCCTAAAAACCTATCATTCATCGCATCAAACAATCAAACTAAACTTTCTTATCACTCTCCTATGCCTCTCTTTCCTCATCCTATTGCACACAACGCCCCCACCCCCACCTTTGTGAGATATTATCCTCAGTCCTATCTCTAGTCAATAATTTTTGTTATCCAAAATCCATAATTTTCAATTTATTCACCCTAAATCCATGATACTCAATTAATTTCCAATCATTCTTATTCCTAGCCTCTAATTCCTTCCAATTATTATGTAATTAGTATTAACTATATAAATTTAAATTTAATTATTATTAACTAACCTTATTTTCATTTTATTATTCAATTTTTTTTAAAAGGGATATTTTCTTTCCCCGGAAATAACAATTGTAATTTTGAATCAAAGACAACTTTCCAATACATATGGGCTCGAAGTCATTACAACATACTCATTTTGAGATTTATTCATGTCATTATGGGAATTGAACCCGGGTGGGGAGGATAAAAATCATTCCTCACAACCATCCAAGCTACACCCAATTCACTTATTCAACTTTTTATCTATTCACACTTGCCCTCTTTAATTGATTTCCTTCATTTCTAAATCCTTATTTTTTTATTATTTTAATTATTCTTTTTTTTTTCTCAATACCTAGCCTCTAACTCATTCCAATAACTAATCACTCTTAGTTATAATTTGACATTTTATACATTAAATAATAATAACAAAATAACTCTCTCCTAAGCCTCTAACAAACTTCAATCAATCAATTAATTATTACTAACTATTGATATTTCCTTGATCCTAATACTTTATTCCAATTCATTTAAAACTTCTATAATGGGCCACATTGAACCCATGTCCCCAAGTGGTGGGAGGTGACATCTTTATATTTTCTACTACCTTTTTAATCCAGGTGTAAACATTTGTAGTTATTATACCTTCCGTGGGCATGGTATATAGCGTTTAATTTGTCGTTGACTATAAATTTAAACTTTTATTAGTCCCCGCCAAAGGCTTGGGACTATAGTAATGAGTTTGCTATTGATTTGACATTAATTTGTTTTTTATTTTAAATCTATGTGTAAAATGTAATGTTGAACTTAAGAAAACAAATATATATTTTTTGATATAACAAAAATATTTATTTTTCTTATCACTAATTGGCTAATATATTTCAATTCTTATTGTTGCCTTCACTTATTTCAATACTTAAAATTAATTATACTAGCACAGCCGCTAACTCGCGGCTGAGAACGCCGAAAGGTAGTGGTTGAGACCGCGTGCCCCCAATATACTGAGAATGTGTGTCTCCAATATAAAATGTTTGTGGTAATCTGTCTGTGGTAATATGAAACGTTTGGCTGCATTAGGTTGATAAATGGAACGTGGCAATTACATATCCTTACAGTAATTTTTTAAAGTGATTAGGTAAATGTTAAAAAGTAAACATGTTAATGGATGGCTTGATAAATGCAAGAAAGTTATGAACAATAAATCTGATCCATTGATTTTGGAGGACGACTAAGAATATGCCAGCATCTTCAATGCATAGCCATCGAATTAGGGTTTAAGGTTAAATAAGATTAAAAGATCATTATTTGTGCCCATTGTCAATAGGTGTACACCTTTCGACGTAATAATCAATCAAATTTATTATAAATACCATCACATTCAATTCTATATACACTTGTTATTATTTATATATTATATTAATGATTGGCGACGTCTCTGATCCTTATGATAGGTGTGGTAACCCACACATCATTCTTTTTTGTTGTACTTAAAATTAATTTCAATATAATATTATATAATATAATACTATTAACTTATATTTGACATGTATGTATTTTGTTGAGAGTATTAAAGTATTTCTTATTTTAGTAAATTTATAACTTTAAAAATAAATGATTTAAAATTTAAAAAAATTTCAATTTTTTTATCATTCATAAAGAGATAATGTAACATGGTGGTGCCAAATGAGCACTATGAACTTTCCCAAAAGAATGAATGAATCTTGATACGTTACAAACAAAGAGATAGGTACCCCAAAATCCAACCAAGCGGATCAATCCTATGTGGTGGAAAGAATAGTGGTAGATGGAAGCGAGCAGGGGGGCACTGGTGGAAATCTCCTTGAGGGAATGATGATTGGAGGCATAAAAATGCAAATGGTATTCACAGTATGGGGAGGCTACAAATTATTTTTAAAATATTAAAAAGTATATATATTTATAAATACAATGATTTTATAAATATGTAAGAAATATTATCTATTGAACTCTTTAACGTAAAAACATAAAAACGATAATATTTTTACTTAAGAGAATTATAAAATTTTAGGTTATTTTAACTTTTTACTTTTTTAATTTAATTCTTTTTTAAATTTTACTTTAAAGCGAAAACAAAATTTGAAAAATCATTTTTTTATTTGTGTGGGTCTCAATAATTTTTTCAATGTAATCATTAGAAATAAAACTAAAAATATTCTTTTGAAGATTGAAATCATGAGTAAGTATATTGTGATTTCTACTATTTTTGGTATTGTAATTACAAAATTTAATTTTCAATTAATTTTAAGAACAATAAAATTCTTCATAAAATTTAAAACAAAGTTAATAAAAAATAACATTCCTTAAAGAAAATTAACAATTCTTATATCATAACAAACAAGATTGAAAGATGAATCCATTTCTAATAGGTTTGAAAACTGATTTTCAAAGTATGGTAAAAATTGTAGGTTTTTGAAAAATGCAACAATCACGTCACCTAGCAAACAGAACTCACACCTTAGCCACTTAAGTTAGTCAAAATTGAGAAGACCATTATAAATTTTCTAATAATGTTGTGCAGATTAACTATATTTTCTTATTTATTCTTGTAACATTTATTGCACCAACTATATATTTTTTTATTAGTATATTTTCTTATTTATTCTTGTAACATTTATTACACCAACTATATATTCCTTTATTAGTCCATGCCATGGGACTATAGCAATGAGTTTGCTTTTGATGTGACATTAATTTGCATTTTACCATAAATTTGTGTACACAATGTAATGTTTAACATAGAAAAACAAATATATATTTTTGGATATAATAAAAATATTTGTGTTTCTGATTTCTAACTGGTTGATAGAATTGAAGTGTTATTGCTCCCTTCAAATCTTTGAATATGTAGAATTAATTACATAAATAATGAATTTCACCAATCACCACATCTAAATATAAAAAGTTATACTATGTATTTATTATTATGCATTATTATACTTATATTATATTTATTATCTAATATATTATTTATAATATATTTAATATATTTATATTATATTTATAAATATTATAGTTCTATTTAGCTTATTGTTCATTATACATTTTGAATAACAAACAACTCTCAATTATTATCTTTTGACAAAAAAATATTCATTACTTGTGCATTTAGTTATATTAAGTTTCATTGTTCAACATGTATTTCCCAACTAAGTAAGCAGGGACTGAGTTGCCATGCAACCCTTGTTATACCTACCACGGGCACGGTATATAGTTTTCGATTTATTAGTTGACTGAGTATTATTTCTTAATTGACCAAAATTTTTGAGAAGTTTTCTAAACTAATACTTCATAATTTTTTATTTTTTATTTTTAAAAATATTTAAAATTATTTATCTGAAATTTGATTAGCCATTCAAATTGGAGTCTTATTGCCGCAATGGCGGAAACCTTCTTGAAATTGGTGAAGTTATTTATGAAAGCTCGTAAACTTGTATGTATTCTTAGCTTTGTGTTTTTTAAAATATTTAAAATTATTTATCTAAAATTTGATTCACAATTCAAATTGGGATCTTATTGTCGCAATGGCGGCGACCTTCTTGAAATTGGTGAAGTTATTTATGAAATCTCATAAACTTGTATGCATTCTTAGCTTTTTGTTCCATACTCTTACTGCATCCTAAGCAAGGAAAATAACAGATGGTCCAAGAAGGTATTTCCGGCACTTAATTCAGCTCAACGCTATGAATGCGACCCTGCCTGTGTACTTATTCCATATATCAATTCTCAGCAGTACTTCATGAAGAAAAATTAATGCATATGGTTAGAGACCAATGTTAAAACACTAATCATAAGTTAGTTGGATAATTAATTTAACCTAACTGTTATTGAGTTACATGACAGTTATGGTCTTTTGTATTATATATGTACATCTATGTACATGATGATTTAAAGAAGCGTTGATGAATAGAGTATGCCTTTTCTGCCTTTGTTTACTTATCTCTGTTCATCATGATTTATTGATTGCTTCATTTATTTACATAATGTTTCTTCTATTTTCTTCATTTTGAATCTAAGAGTGGTATCAGAGCCCATTTATGATCTTAGTGCCTGTGAGATTGTAAATGGATAAAGCACGAAGATGAAAGAAACCGTGAGAAGCGAACGTTGAAAAGAGACTGTCCTGTGTGCAAGGAGGGAGCAGTAAATGTGTAAACCGTCTTGTGTGCGGAGAGAGTTAGACGCAAGTGAGGAAAGAAAGTGTTAGAAAGACAGCGTTGCAGAGAGCAAACCGTGGCGCAGTATGGCAAATATTATATTCGGTTGATTAAGTATGGGGACTCATTTTACGGCTGCAAAACCCTAAGTGATGGTAAGAAATCATTCACGTTTTTTTGTACAAGATAATCGAATGTGGTAAAGGTGCACGAAAACCAGAGCGTAGGCACCACCTAGTTGTTGGTCTGCCCATTTTCAAAATTTTGTGTGGTTCATGCTTAAGAAACTCACGCTGGACGAAACTCTAAAATTTTTTGGGGGTTTTGAATATTTACTGTTCAACATTTTATGTTAAGTAGCCATAATCCTGTGCATACAAAGTATATGGCCATTGTGCGCTACATGCATGGAGTAAAAGGCAGCATGAATGCCCAAGCTTACCCGCTTCCTTTCCATTTTCACTGCACATTTTTTTGGTAGAGATTGAACTCTAGTGAAGGCTGGTATTTTATGGTAAAGATTTATCTTGCCCGGAGGAAGCCCTCGTGGAAAGCGGTGGACAGAAAGACGCAATTTTATATTTTTTGGCTATATTTTTATTAGAGGGAAGAAGAGTTGAGGAGTTGCAGGCTAGAGGTAGTCGCCTGCCAGCGCAGAGGAAGAGCAGTCCGTGTGAAGGAAATAAACCAGCAAAGCCACAGTTCATTTTCGTTGATGCTTGCTTACTTGGCCATTAGGGTTTAATTTTATTTCTCTGAAGAAAAGCAGTACGTCGGATATGGATAGCTTTTCTGTATCTTGAAGGAGGGCGTATTTGAAAGGAGAACGCTTCTCAATCACGAACCCTCGACCTGGGAATTGAAGCAAAGAATTGATCTCGAATTCGTGGCTTTGGTGAAAAGAGCTCTCCGTCTGTTTGCCTGACGATTCAGTGGAAGAGAGCCGCCAGTTTTTTTGAAGTTGAGAAGCCATCCAACCTTCGTGAAAGAGCAGTTGTTAAATAAGCGTCCCTGAACCTGGCGAATGGGTTGCACATTCGATCTGGCCAATAATGGGAGAAGCGACTTGCAATTTGGAGATTTAATTGCAGTTTGAAGAGTACAGAATCACCTCAGGACATATGCATGGGATTTCATTATTGAGTAAGGTATTTTTATGAGATAAATTATTTGATTAAGGGGAAATCAATATTTCCGTACTTAAAATCAAAATATGGTAGATATTTTGGTATTTTTGGAATCGAGCAATATCATGTTTTAAATATCACTTTTTACAAAATTTAAAAGGCTTGGTGTGAGAGCATTTAAAAAGAATTTATTATATGAAGTTATAAGGGTTTTTTATCGTAGAGGAGTTATAGGAACTATTGTTAAGAGCTTTTATTAGTATGATTTTTGTAATGGAGTTATAAGGTATGTTTTGTGAAGGTACTATAAGGAATTTTTTGGAAGTTATAAGGAGTCTTCTTTGACCCACCCGAAATTGAATAAGGGGGTCTATCTTAAGATCTTTGTGTGCATCATTGGTTATCCTGTAGTTTTTTTAGCATTCCTGCAACCAACGATTGCTCTTCGCATACACAACAGGATACAGAATTGAGCTTAGTGGCATCAACATACAAACAAATGGCAAGAATTGAAGAACTATTTACAATATTGCGCACATTAATTAACTCAACTACAGAATCTACAATTGCAATAAACAGGTGCACCCTCAGCAAAGTGATTACTTGTTTACAAGTAACGCACAAGAAAATTGATATGTTCAAACATCAAAACAAGTTGTTGTCAGATGAGTTAAGTTTTCTTCGACACCAACAATGTGATTTTAATGACATCAAAGATGAGAATGAAGACGCTCAGTTGACTAGTAATGAAAGTCATAAACAACATGAAGATCAATTAGATGAAGTCCCTATGTCAGAAAAAGTTGCAGATAAATGTATTGTTCGACCATGGGAAGAATTACGATTTAAACGAAATCGATATGGATTAGGTTATGTACAGGATGCTGACAACCTTTTTCATTTTCCTAATTATAGGGAACCTGTTTGCTTTGTGAGTGGAGGTTTTTTGAATGATGACAAGACGACATAGCATATTGGTAAGGAACAGGTACAGGATATTGTTGATGAAGATGTTGTTACAGATATTTCAGATCATAAGTCAGATAAAAAATCCATACAGTGCAAACACTGTCACTGGTTTGGCCATGATAAGTCAAACTGTTTTGATCTTCACCCATGCAAATTTTGTGGGAAGAAAAATCATCCCTCAGTAAGGTGCCAAAAGAGCAAGCAGAAACAACTTCATTTTGAATGGTTAGGGAATTGGCGTTGGCATTTGGAAGCCAATTTATTGCAGCAGTCTTATCGCCGGATTTATACACAAGTACAGTCGTACTTGATTGGGGATATTTCTACAGTTGATGGACATGAATGTTTTTCAAGATTTGATGATTTAGGGTATGATCAGGGCCGAGTTGGTGTAGTCTTCTGAGTTGAAGATCGAGTTTTCATACTCCGTCGATGTGCTGGATCTCTTCTTGGCCATACTTGTGAATGACAGTCAAAGAATTGGAACCACTTGTCCCTGACAGGGGGGAAATCTAAGTTGAGTCAGGTTCCAAGTTTGATTTTGAGTCAGGTTCCAAATATTGATTTAGACCCTGTGAACAAATGATAATGTTTTTGATATGGTTTGTGGTCATCTTAAAACCACCAATTGAGTAGAAGACATGAAGTTCTGCTTGTTATATTTTCAGATTTTTTGAGCCTTGAGCTCTTGTTAGTTTATGGTCAACTTAAAACCATGCCATTTAGTAGAAGAAATCAACTTCTGCTAGACATTTGGTTTGTGGTCATCCCGAAACCACCAGATTGGTTTGTGGTCATGTTGAAACCACCAGACGAGTTTGTGGTCAACCTTAAACCACCAATTTAGTAGAAGACATCAACTTCTGCTATTTTCTTTTCAGAGTTCAGAGAGCATCTTCAGCCAGCCTTCTGAATATTCACTTGACACATGTGATTGTCAAGTAGTGGCAGTTTTTCAGGCAAGAACGAACTTATGATTAAGGGGGATGTTAAAACACTAATCATAAGTTAGTTGGATAATTAATTTAACCTAACTGTTATTCAGTTACATGACAATTATGGTCTTTTGTATTATATATGTACATCTATGTACATGATGATTTAAAGAAGCGTTGATGAATAGAGTATGCCTTTTCTGCCTTTGTTTACTTATCTCTGTTCATCATGATTTATTGATTGCTTCATTTATTTACATAATGTTTCTGCTATTTTCTTCATTTTGAATCTAACAACCAAGGCTTGGGCAATTTCACCTTGAACAATAGCATTTATAGTGATCATGCTAGTGGACAAGATCCAAGGTCTTTATGAGAAAATTTATCTATTGAAGCTCGCAACGTCAGGTTGCATGATAGGTACAGTCTGAAAGAAATGAAGCGATGGCTGCAAAGCAAACTTCTTTGCTCCTTAAACAATATATTGGCCTTGGGTCTCCTCTGCACTTGCCGAGATTCGAAAGTGAAACCTATGATGAGCATTCTTTACTGAAGTACGATTGATAGCTACCGATTGAAAAAAGAGCAATGACGAGGTGTCATCGGATGTCAAATCCAGCGTATTTGGACGCATGTCAAAGGACACAAGACTGAAAGAAATAGTTTGGAGTCATGTTTGGCGAAATGGGGTTAGAGGCCCCGAGACACAGGAAATATGACTCAAATAGCGAGGGACAACTTGAAAAAGGTGCCTCTCTTGGTTCCCTTGTATGGTCATTGCTATATCTCCTCGTCTCCCAATCTTGTGCGCAATATTGTGTTTTTTTGTTTATAAGAGTGACACGTTTCGTTGTGGGTTTGACCTTGGTGATTTCTTCGAGAGAGAGTCCTTCTCTCTCCATGAGCCCTTGAATTTTTTTAGAGAGTTTCGGGCATGCCCATGACAATCTAAGCAGTGATAAGTCAATGGGTTTTCACACGACGAGGGGCAATTGGCTTGGATTTGAGCATAATTATGCCAAATTGAATGACGAGAAATCCAATAGGAACATAGAAGCATGGGGTAGGAATTTGGATTTTTTGGCTAAAGGCTATGATTTTGTGTACAACAACAACAAAATTTTTGCTAGTGTAGCAGTTGTGCCCTCCCCTTCGCCCTCAAAATCTCCTAATTCTCCAAGGTGGATAGATTTTTGGAGTGATTTGGCTAAAGAGAGGTCCAATTCTTCTTTCCATGTCTCCTCTCATGAAAGCTTCTTTAGTTTCATTAAAACAAAAGTTGATTTTGATTTAAATTTAAATTTAGATCTAGATTTAGCCAAGGAAGGAGAATACTATAATGGTGGTTGGGGTTCTAATTTCTACAAGCCGAGGTGGTCGATGGATTACGTAGAGGAAGTAGACATCAATGTATGTTCATAAATGATGGTTGGAAGGAACAAGACATCAATGGCATGATTCATGCTTCATCCTATGCTTCATCCTCTCCTTCATCGGACACTAAAGATAGTAAGACAATTTTAGAAGGCATGTTGTTGAAAAAAAATTCGATGGAAAATTCTCTTATAAAAGTAGGATGGAGTTCACATGATATTGCAAATATTTTGGACATCGATTATCTCACTAAAAATCCCAGCAAAAAAATATCACCAAAATTGGATGAAAGAATTGGGAAACTTGTAGAAAACATTGTTCAAGCATGATTAATGCTTTCTCACTATATTTATTCAACTTCTGGGAGCATATGTCTGGTTATGAATTCAGGTATTTCATGAAATACATTATCAAAGTGTTGATATTATGGTAGTTGCAGAAGGTATTTACCTCCACGTGTAAACCTGACAATAATAGAATATTCTAGGAAGCAAGAAGAAATCCTAATTAGTTGGCTAATAACCTTGGAAGACAAGTCGACACAAGAATATAACTTGTATTAGTTTATTAGACTCCAAGAGAAGAAGTTGTCTAAAGGAAATATTATATACTAAGTAAATAGGCACCCAGAATGAGAAGTCGACCGAGGCAATTTGCCAATTTTAGTATACATACATGAGGCTAGTCTTCATTCTCGCAGGCATTCTCAGAACTGCAGAAGCAACAATTGTACGCACTGCAGTTGGCCAGTTTGTGCACAAGTCTGGAGGAGAGTTGTCGTTGTGGTTGTTGCATCTAGCAGATTTCGAGTTTGGCTTGGACTGTCTCTTGGTTATGTTGTGGACTCTCTGATCATCTCTTGTTACTCTTGCTTGGTTCACTATTCTTGGAGAAAGATGTGCCACCCTTTGTTTGTCTATCTAGCCTAGGGTTTGATTTCAAAATGATTCCCTATCAAGGTTAAGGTGCTCGGGGGTGGCTTCGGCCTATGGTCTGGTGACAATAGTGATATTGTCTATGATTAAATGACCACATTCATCATATTCTAAGAGGTTATGAGCCCACACCTCCTTCATTCAGTCTAACCACTAGAAGGGAGCATAGCCATAAGGATACTAAGCTCCTTGAGGAACTATTGCTAGGGCTTCTAGCAAGAGAAGCTATTGAAACACCATCACTAGGGTTACTAGCAGGTGCAGTTGCAGAAACCCTAATCCTCTCATTGAGGAACCTTAAGTGAAGAGAATGACATAATTTATGGATAGACTAGTGCGCCCTAGCCCAACACATCTCTTGGTATTCTCAGCAAGCCAAGAGGTCAAGTTTGAGTTTTTGGTCAAATCTAGGGTTGACCAAGTCAAAGAAACCATGACTTACTCTATGAAGAAATAAAAAAAGTTAGATGGGGCTTTTAACTTCATAGCGTGGAAGACAAGGATTTACCTCATCCTTACCAAGAATAAAGTGTTGGATATCGTGAAAGGAAATATCGTGGAACTAGAGTTTGAAGAAGGAAAAAAGATGAAACAACAGAACGTTGCGGTTATGGAGAAGTTCAAAGATGGTGACATCAATGCATGAGTATCATAGTGGACTCTATAAAAGACCACTTGATAGCCTACATCTCCCATATTGACTGGTATAAGAAGATGTATGATGCCCTAACAAACCTCTTCTCAGTCGGAAACATTGAACAAGTAATGAGTATGAAGAATGAGCTCTGTGACATGAAGATGAATGATGATGAAAGCATAAAATCATACTTTGTGAGAATATCTCAGTTAAGAGATCAACTACAATATTTTAAAGAGATCATTTCAGAAAAGGAATCGGTAAACATGGTAGTCAATGGTCTTCCCAGGACATGGGATGCATTTGCCGCAAGCATGAACCCAAGGAAGGAGTATCCCACATTTGAAGAACTTTGGACTTGCTGTGCACAAGAAGAATCAAGGATCAATGCAAAAGAGAAACCCCAAAAGAAATACGATGATCAAGCCTTCACAACAAAATTCAAGTATTCCAGGAACAAAAGGAAGTTTGATTCAAGGAAGAAGTCAAATCAAGAGAAAGATATGTCAAAAATACAATGCTTCAACTGTTGAAAGTATGGTCACTACAAGAATCATTGTCCCGAGCTCAAGAAAAGGAAGGAGATACATGAAGCATCAGTTACCAAAGAAAGGAAACCCTCAAGGAAGACTAAGCAGGATGAAACCGACTTCTTCTTCTAAGACAAGGTAACAATACTCTTCATAGTTCTTGTACATACCATGTTTACATAGTTTCTGTACATATTTTGCATATCTATAATATGTTGAAAGAAAAGCTATACCTATGGAAGAAAAACAAGATAAGGATTTCTATCACAATAAACTACAAATACACATGAAATGATGAAGTACATCAACAAGCACTGGTAACAATTCATGCGCAAGCTATTACATAAGTAACAGCTGCAAGATAAGCCAAAATCAGAATCAATCTTGAAGAAACCTAGAAGAAGTAAAGACAGAAAGAAGTCAACAATCAAGAGGAAATTGGAAAAAGACTTGTGACACTTTACAAAAGGCAATAAAGGATGTAGACGAAAGCATGGACTCTATTAGATGGAGGGAGATGATTATATATTTCCAAAAGAAGAGCATGCATTCATACATGAAGCAAGGATTAGGAGGGAGCTAATCCTATGATCCATTCAATATGATGGAGTATATATCCATGGTAGCAGCCATGAAAAGCAGTTTGACTTTAGAAGAAGTCATTTTCGAAAAGAAGCCTTTAATGAAAGGAATAAGTTGTAATCTTTAGGGCATGGAATCTATAGAAAACTCCATGGACCTAAGAGCTAAAGAAAATAATAAGGAAGAACATGAATATTCCAAAAGAGAAAGAAAAGACAGAACAACCAGTCATTGTATCGAGAATCACATGACTACCAGCCTGACCTAAACTCACTAAAAGAAATCAAGCAGAGGAACTGAAAGTTGTGATGAAGAACAGTGTATGGAATATTTATGAATGAAACCATTACAAGATCCAGAACCAGAGGTTCTCCCAGATGGAGGGAGAAGACTATGATGATTTTTTGTTCCAGTAAACCATACATACCTCCACATGAGTCATTATATTGTCCGCAATATCCATGGGTTGAAGTTTACATCAGATGAATGCAAAGACTGTTCTCTAGAATAATTAAACAAAGAACGTATGTAGAACAAACTCAAGGCTTTAAGGTATACCAGGAAGAGACCTTTGTATGGAGATGGAAGAATACAACTTGGTGGAGAACCTCCAATGCACAACAGAAGCATGGTGAAAACCCTTCTATAACAGAGATATCATATCAGAATGGTTACTCAGAACTCAAGGATGATGGATTGCCAATCCATGACAAAGCTCTCATGATGGCAGAAGAAGTACCACTTGGATATGTTTCAGTTTGACCCTTGCCACGATGTTATGAGCTAGCAGGAAACAAAATATGAATCCAACAATGATATACTATAATGATCAGAGCTACATGAAGCCTTCAGAGAAAACCGGTGGTCTAGAAAGACCAAAATACATTGAGATCAAGCATTACATTCTCTGTGATGAAGTCCAGAAAAGAGAAGGTAGTTCTCCAAAGATGAGCAGATAAGCACATATTTTGGTAAAGCCTCTATCCAAAATGAAAGAGTTTGCATACTCAAGCTGGAGCTCGTGGAGACGACTTCCTTATTGAAAAAGGAAGAGATGACTCCCGGGTTGGGAGGGAGCACTGATGTGTTATTGATTTATGGACAATCATTTTTCAGTTTGAAAAATGGTCCAAGATGAGCAATTCCTTTCCATTTTGGAAAGTGGTTTGAGATTTTTGACGGACAAACATTTTCTAGTTCAGAAAATGGTCCAGATCGAATGGTCATTTTTGTAATGAAAATGGTTTGATGGATTATTGGTGTACCATTGACAGTGATTCCCCTTGTGTTTAACACAGGGAATGGTCAAGGACAGTCTCTCTTCTTGACGATCACTCTCAGCAGTGATCAAGAAGACTAGTTTGTGTCGTTGGACAATCATTCTTTCAAAGCTCATAGTTGTGAGCAGTTTCAAAGAATGGTTCGTTTTGGAGGTTGGTGCAGGGCAATAAATGGTCCAGACAGTCATTCCCTATGGCAGATTCAATCTCTCCGGGTTTCACTTTTTTTAGTACCAGAGGAATGGCCTAGATAGGTGAATGGTCAAGGTTTAACAATCAGGGACAAGCATTCCCTAGGGCAGATTCATTCTCTCCAGGTTTCACTTTGTTTAGTGTCGGAGGAATGGCCCAGATAGGTGAATGGTCTAGGCTCAAAAATCGGGACAATTATTCTTCCTTGCTTGAGAAGAATAGTCGAGATAACTCATTGTTGATGTTTAACTTTCTTAGGGAAGATGGTCTTCCAAGATCTCACAGATGTGAGTGGAAGAATGGCCCAGATGATTCATTTTATATATCATAACAATGTTTTCTGTGTTGGTTGATGATATGATTTTTATGGAGATTGTATGTCTTCGGAGAGTAGATGTATACTACTGTGGTGGATGTGTTCCACTGATTGTGACTATATGTCACTGATCAAGTATATGTGTGCTACTTGGTGTGGCAGTGTACCACTGGATTGTAGTTGTGTACTATTATGGATATACACAGTTGTGTTCTATTGAGTGACATTGTTCTGATTGCCTTGAAGACTATCGGTAGTGTTGGAAATGATTATCAACTAGATGGATGATCAATAAACAGAGATTTCCCAGACAAAAAATAGCCTAGGACATTTATTCTTCTAGGACATATGTTCGGATTAGAAGAATGGCTATTGTGTTACTCTGTGGAGTGAGTGACTCATCCAAAATCATGTCTGATTACTCAGATAGAGTATGGTTTCAAGAGATTATGTAGTTGATGACATCGATATTGATGATGGTGCTAATGATCTAATCATGTGATAGTCTATATGACTATGTTGATGCTACCAGGTGAATGGTATGTTTGTGCTCAAGACCATTACCTTCAATACCTACCTAGCTAGGAGGGAGTGTTGATATTATGGTAGTTGCGAGAGGTATTTACCTCCACGTGTAAACCTAACGAGAATAGAATATTCTGAGAACCAAGAAGAAACCCTAACTAGTTGGCTAATAACCCTAGAAGACAATTCAACTCAAGAAGATAACTTGTATTAGGTTATTAGCCTCCAAAACAAGAAGTTGTCTAAAAGAAATATTATATACTAAGTAAATAGGCAGCCAGAATGAAAAGTTGGCCCAGGAAATTTGTGAGTTTTAGAATAAATACAGGAGGCTAGTCTTCATTCTAGCAGGATTCTCAGAACTGCAGAAGCAACACTTGTTCGCACTGTAGTTGGCCAGTTTGTGCACAAGTCTGGAGGAGAGTTGTCATTGCAACTGTTGCAGCTAGTAGATTTCAGTTTTGGCTTGGAGTATCTCTTGGTTATGGTTTGGACTCTCTGATGATATCTTGTTACTCTTGCTTGGTGTGTTATTCTTGGAGAAAGATGTGTCACACTTTGTTTGGCTATCTAGCCTAGGGTTTGCTTCCAGAATGATTCCTTGTCAAGGTTAAGCTGCTCGGGGGTGGCTTCCTATGGTCTGGTGACAATAGTGATATTGTCTATGATTAAACGACCACATCCATCATATTCTAACACAAAGTTCACTTAAGCAAATGTATGGCATATTCTACTTGCCATCCAATCTGTTATTAACAATCTTGGTCAATGAAATCTCTGAAACTATTCAGATAAGGAGGAGAGAAAATTATTCACATAAAAAGGAGAGAAAAGGTTAATAAGGGGTAAGTAACAAGCTTATTTACATTTTAAATAAGTATTAGATAATTAAACAATTAAACATTCATGTGACTTTCCTTATTATACTTGTAGCTAGAAACAATATATAGTGTTAGATTTATGTGTTGACTCTGTAATTTACCATAAATTTTTTAAAGTTTTCTAAAGTAATATACGTCAATTAAAACAAGGATAAAAATCTCAATACAAATTTTACATATAACTAACTCAATGACAATGACATCTCGCATTTGATATTAAATTAAAATAGGTGAAGTGGAACCTCCTTCACTTTCAAGGAGTTTTGATGATAATTTTTTGTAATTGAATCTTAAATAATAAACATCTTATTATAATTCTCCCTTTGTATAATCAATGAATTTACCTCCACCTAGTTCAATTTCTAATTTGTATAATCAATGACTTTACCTCCACTTGCTTCAATTTCTAATTCTCCCTTTGTATAATCAAGAACTTTACCACCTCCACCTACTTCAATCTCTATAATTGAATAATTCAATCAAAACTCATAATTCAAAAAATATTTTTCTTTCATGAATATATACAATTTGTCACTTAGTTTTGTCAAAATCAAATGTGTCAAAGTTTGCTACAATTTGTCACTTAGTTTTTCCAAAATCAAATGTGTCAAAGTCTCAAACATTTAAAAACAAAACATTATCAATCACATACAAATACTAAATGTACCTTAGACCCTTGTTGAATTTAAAAAGAAGTTACTAATTTAATTTTACTTGATAAAAATTCAACTTCATTTTACCTTTTTAAAAAACAACATTACATACAAATACTAAATGTACCTTAAACCCTTATTGAATTACTAATTTTACATGATAAAAATTCAACTTCATTTTACCTTTTTTTAAAAAGGGCATTACACTTTATTTGCGTAGACAAACATGTCAAAGAATTAGACACAACATTACCAATCACATACAAACACTAAATTTACCTCAAATCTCTTCAGTTAAATTTAAACACATCTATTAATATTAGAAAAATTGATAAATAGTTTCACATGATAAAAATGTGATTTTGTGATTTCATGTATCTCTAGAATAAATAAATAAGTAAACAAAACATTTAAGATATGTCATTAACCAACATCCATTTGCACCCTTGTTGAATTTACACATGTCTATTGATGTTAAAAAGAATGTTTGCACCCTTGTTGAATTTACATGTCTATTAAGGTTAAAAAAAATGGTTACTACTTTTGCATATTAAAAATAAGATTTCCTTTACTTTTAAAAACAACTAAACAAATACTTTGAAAAACAAAATAAATAAATAATAATAATAAATTAGATATGTCTTTACCCAACTCGCGTTTGCAACCACTTTTAGATAATATGAGTCGCACTTCATTCTTCATATTGAAGTGCATACGTTTTAAATATAGTGAAAATATTAATCAAATAAGCATTGCATATTATGGTACAAAACTATCCATTAAAAAGAATTGTATAATTTCCTTTGCCCTAGAGACGCCTGCACGTGGGTTTTCTTCCGTGTGTGGAGTTATTTGGGATTTTTTTTAGGTGGAGTGTTGTGCAAAATCACTGTAAAAGCTTGACCCGATTGGATTGAATTGTTGATGAAGAAAGGACTATGCTTTGAGTGTGAGAGTGTTTGCAGGTACGTTAATAAGAAGTGAAGGAAGAGTCGCGTAGATAGCTTTTTGAAAGCAAATGGATTTCGAAATTAATTTGAAAGTGCATATTGTAACACCTGTTCTCCAAGGTGATATACGTGTATTGAGGGGCTCGGTCGAGTTCCCAATCTAGGCATATGGAGCAAGACATTTGGAATGTTGTAATGTCACCCCTATCCTTCTTATCATGTTAGTCAATTCATGCATATCTTCACCATGTTTTTGGATGGGTTTATGATGGAAACCAGGGGTGCCAATACAAAGGTTGGAAGTTGGATATACATGGTTTTGTGGATGAATTTTGGAAATCTAGTTAGTATGTCTATGATATGGAACAAGCGTAGCTCTGAAAACCTTTGAAAGATTTTTCTATTTAAATCTAAATCTAGTAAATCTATGTAACTGGGATTATGGGATGTCATCTATAAAAATTATGTGCTCAATCTCCAAAAGTACCATGATCTGCAGTCCCAATCTGTAACTTAATCTCATAATTCTGTTTGAGAACCAATCAAACAACACTGCAACATTGTTTGATTGATGGACCAGATGTTCTTACACAGATTACAGTTAGGGTTAAAGTTAGGTTTTCCTACTAGCCAGACTTATGTTAGAATACTATGTGGTGTCTAGAAAGCAACAACATAGAAATTCTACTATCGTTCCTTAAAACTAGTTTGGACGAACATCCAGAATAGCAGAGAAAAAAACAGCCATGCTTGATTCAAATAGATCCGGGAACTCATGGCAATATTTTGAATACTCACATCTTGATATCTGACCTTATGAACGGCACCTGGGAAAGGTTGCCTCCCATTGATGATCCACACTTTGTTGGAATACCAAGACAGTGTGGGTGCATTGTTGTGAACTGGAAGCTCGTTCTCATATGCAGATTCAACCCGTCCAACCAACCTGATGAAGAGGATATACATTTATGACTTTCAATTTGCTAGATGGAGCCTCAGAGCTTACATGCCTACACCTCTAGCCTTTTAATGCCTACTCTCTGTCTCTTCTATCATTGGACTTATCTACTTCGCAGGCGGGATCAATGAGCGTCGCAACCCTCTGGCGGCATTAGAAGCTTATAACTTGGAGGAAGACTAGTGGGAAATTCTGCCTCCTATGATCCAACAGCTCGAACCCATCAAAGTGGCACAAAAACTGCAAGAATGTTTGATTGATAGACCATATGTTCGCATCTCTGGCCGTGTTGTTGGCTCATAGAACGCATAATTTTCCACTTGTCTTCCTCCACATTATAATCTATACAATAGCCAGAGGGTTCTTGCGCTCATTGATCACACCTGCGACGTAGAGAACTCCAATTAAAGAAGAGACGAAGCAAGCAAATAAAAGCTTGAAGTGTAGGCATGTCCTTCTCCACGACTCCATCTGGCAGACTCAGTCATAAATGTATATACTCTTCAAACTTGTGTTGAGGGTGGAATCTGCCTGCAAAAACCAGTTTTAGGTTCACAACAACGCACTGATTTCACAGCACCATCCTAATATTCAAGCAATGTGGGGATCCCAATGGGAGCCAGCCTTTCCCACGTGCCCTTCACAGGTTCATATACCCAAGACGTGGGTATTCATATTATCGCCATCAACCCTCTGATCTATTTTGTCAATGCTCGGTTTGGACAAACATCCGTTAAAAGAACCATATGGGCCCAACCTCCAAAAGGGCCACGATCCACAGTGTAATACCGGTCTTCTCTACCTTAATCTCATAATTTTGTTAGAGAAACCATGAAACGACATAACACTCTGATATTTGTTTGATTGATGCACCAAGTGTCCTTACACGGATGGCGGTTGGGGTTTTCTATGACTAGACAGACTTGTGTTGGAATTGTAAAATTGTTGGAGAGTGGAATGTATATTTGTTCCATTAATTGGTTTTGAGAAAGCAACAATAGTGAAATTCTATTGTCGTTCCTTAAAACCGATGTGGACTAACATCCAAAATACAAACTTAGGACAAAATGTCAGTGGAAAATCTCAGTAGATAATAACACAAATCAGTTTTCTTGCATTGAAATGATAGTGAAAGCCTTTAAATATGGTATGAGATAAGCAAAACCCTCCATTTCTTTGAAAAATTAAAAAGTATAATATTTATTCAGTTTGTAAAATTCATCTCAAGATGGCTTTTACATGCATCATGTAATTGTTCCTTAAGCATTTTCACAATTAATTTAGAATTGAAATCCAAAGCTCCATGCAAGAGTTCTACCCACAATTTTAACCAATAACCTAGAATTGAGATCCAATCCAAAACATCAGTCCATGGATAAAAACTATGAACTTGCATGAAATCCTCACAGATAATCTAGAATTGAGATCCAAATCTATAAACTTGCTTGAACCCCACATTCAAGGTGCAACATAATAACAAACACACTATTTAAAAATAAAATAGTAATGTAAGCAGTGAGCCTCTTAATCTTATGGCTTGAGTTGTTGAGAAACTAGATATGCTTTGACAATCAGAGAAGAGTCACCATACACTACCATGGACTCCAATCCCAGTTTAAAGTAATACTTTCTTGCTGAATATAATCTCAGTTTAAAGTAATACTTTCTGACTGAATATAATCAATTTAAAGTATTACTTTCTGATTGAATATAAGTTCAAATTTATACCTTTTTAATTGAATTTTGATTGACAAAACAAAACTTTAATTCACAGTTTAAAGTTTCATGATTAATTATGATTATTTGATAAAACATCTTACTTCTTCCTTTATAATTATGATTATTGATATGTTCCTTTTCATGGATATATTATGATTATGACTATTGTTTTGATTCATTTTGTGATGTAAAAAAATTTGATTGTACTTCAAAATTTAGAAAAAGTTTAAAACTTTTAATTATGATTATTGAAATGTAATTTCTTTTGATTGATAAAAATTCAAATAAAATTTAATTAAATTTTGATTGATGACTTCGAAAACTGAAAGTTTGTATTAATATTCCTTGATAAACATTTATAGAACTTCAAAACTTGATTGAATTTGATTAATATAACTTCAAAAAACTAAAGCAAAACTTCAAAACTTGATTGAATTTTGATTGATGTAACTTCAAAAACCAGAAATTTGCTTATGATCATTGATATTCCCTAATATTCATTGATATCCCCCCTATTTACTAGGTGCAAGAAAAACGGGATGTCATAAGAAAAATGGCATGTCACAAGAACCCACATATGAAAAGGAAAAATGTCAAAAGAATACACAATTGATCTTTGGATTATTCTTCAGATTGAAGAAAAATTATTCCATATATCAATTCTCAACAGTACTGCATGAAGAAAAATTAATGCATATGGTTAGAGACCAAGGCTTGGGCAATTTCACCTTGAACAATAGCATTTATAGTGATCATACTAGTGGACAAGATCCAAGGTCTTTAGGAGAAAATTTATCTATTGAAGCTCGCAACGTCAGGTTGCAAGATAGGTACAGTCTGAAAGAAATGAAGCGGTGGCTGCAAAGCAAAGTTCTTTTCTTCTTAAACAATCTATTGGCCTTGGGTCTCCTCTGCACTTGTTGAGATTCGAAAGTGAGACCTATGATGAGCATTCTTTACTGAAGTACGATTCATAGCTACCGATTGACAAAAGAGCAATGACGAGGTGTCATCGGATGTCAAATCCAGCGTATTTGGAGGCATGTCAAAGGATACAAGACTGAAAGAAATAGTTTGGAGTCATGTTTGGAGAAATGGGGTTACAGGCCCCGAGACACAGGAAATATGACTCAAATAGCGAGGGACAACTTGAAAAAGGTGCCTCTCTTGGTTCCCTTGTATGGTCATTGCTATATCTCCTCGTCTTCCGATCTTGTGGGCAATATTGTGTTTTTTTGTTTATAAGAGTGACACGTTTCGTTGTGAGTTTGACCCTGGTGATTTCTTTGAGAGAGAGACCTTCTCTCTCCATGAGCCCTTGGATTTTTTTTAGAGAGTTTCAGGCATGCCCATGACACTCTAAGCAGTGATAAGTCAATGGGTTTTCACAGGAAGAGGGGCAATTGGCTTGGATTTGAGCAGAATTATGCCAAATTGAATGACGAGAAATCCAATAGGAACATAGAAGCATGGGGTAGGAATTTGGATTTGTTGGCTAAAGGCTATGATTTTGTGTACAACAACAACAAAATTCTTGCTAGTGTAGCAGTTGCGCCCTCCCCTTCGCTCTCAAAATCTCCTAATTCTCCAAGGTGGATAGATTTTTGGAGTGATTTGGCTAAAGAGAGGTCCAATTCTTCTTTCCATGTCTCCTCTCATGAAAGCTTCTTTAGTTTCATTAAAACAAAAGTTGATTTTGATTTAAATTTAAATTTAGATCTAGATTTAGCCAAGGAAGGAGAA
>JASDQU010242252.1:60825-73955 GCA_032191745.1 Picea mariana
CATGATAAAAATGTGATTTTGTGATTTCATGTACCTCTAGAATAAATAAATAAGTAAACAAAACATTTAAGATATGTCATTAACCAACATCCATTTGCACCCGTGTTGAATTTACACATGTCTATTGATGTTAAAAAGAATGTTTGCACCCTTGTTGAATTTACATGTCTATTAAGGTTAAAAAGAATGGTTACTACTTTTGCATATTAAAAATAAAATTTCCTTTACTTTTAAAAACAACTAAACAAATACTTTAAAAAGCAAAATAAATAAATAATAATAATAAATTAGATATGTATTTTACCCAACTCGCGTTTGCAACCACTTTTAGATAATATGAGTCGCACTTCATTCTTCATTCTTCATTTTTAATATAGTGAAAATATTAATCAAATAAACATTGCATATTATGGTACAAAACTATCCATTAAAAGGAATTGTATAATTTCCTTTGCCCTAGAGACGCCTGCACGTGGGCTTTTCTTCCGTGTGTGGAGTTATTTAGGATTTTTTTTAGGTGGAGTGTTGTGCATGCAAAATCACTGTAATCCTTAAAAGCTTGACCCGATTGGATTGAATTGTTGATGAAGAAAGGACTATGCTATGAATCGAGTGCATTGAGTGTGAGAGTGTTTGCAGGTACGTTAATAAGAAGTGAAGGAATAGTCGCGTAGATAGCTTTTTGAAAGCAAATGGCTTTCGAAATTAATTTGAAAGTGCATCTTGTAACACCTGTTCACCAAGGTGATATACGTGTATTGAGGGGCTCGGTCGAGTTCCCAATCTAGGCAACTCTCTTTGCATATTGAGCGAGACATTTGGAATGTTGTAATGTCACTCCTATCCTTCTTATCATGTTAGTCAATTCATGCATATCTTCACCATGTTTTTGGATGGGTTTATGATGGAAACCAGGGGTGCCAATACAAAGGTTGGAAGTTGGATATACATGGCTTTGTGGATGAATTTTGGCAATCTAGTTAGTATGTCTATGATCTGGAATGGGTAGTTCTGAAAACCTTTGAAAGATTGCTCTGTTTAAATCTAAATCTAGTAAATCTATGTAACTGGGATTATGGGATGTCATCTATAAAAATTATGTGCTCAATCTCCAAAAACACCATGATCTGCAGTCCCAATCTGTACCTTAATCTCATAATTCTGTTAGAGAACCAATCAACCAACACTGCAAGATTGTTTGATTGATGGACCAGATGTTCTTACACAGATTACAGTTAGGGTTAAAGTTAGGTTTTCCTACTAGCCAGACTTATGTTAGAATAGTATGTGTATGTGCAGTAAAATGGTGTCTAGAAAGCAAAAACATAGAAATTCTCCTATCATTCCTTAAAACCAGTTTGGATGAACATCCAGAATAGCAGAGAAAAAAGCAGCCATGCTTGATTCAAATAGATCCGAGAACTCATGGCAATATTTTGAATACTCACATCTTGGTAGCTGACCTTGTGAACGGCACCTGGGAAAGGCTGCCTCCCATTGATGATCCACACTTTGTTGGAATACGAAGAGTGTGGGTGCATTGTTGTGAACTGGAAGCTCGTTCTCATATGCAGATTCAACCCGTCCAACCAGCCTGATGAAGAGGATATACATTTATGACTTTCAATTTGCCAGATGGAGCCTCAGAGCTGACATGCCTAGACCTCTAGCCTTTTAATGCCTACTCTGTCTCTTCTATCATTGGACTTATCTACGTCGCAGGTGGGATCGATGACCGTTGCAACCCTCTGGCGGCATTAGAAGCTTATAACATGGAGGAAGACTAGTGGGAAATTCTGCCTCCTATGATCCAACAGCTTGAACCCATCAAACTGGCACAAACACTGCAAGAATGTTTGATTGATAGACCATATGGTCGCATTTTCCACTTGTCTTCTTCCACATTATAAGCTATACAACAGCCAGAGGGTTGTTGCGCTCATTGATCACACCTGCGACATAGAGAACTACAATTAAAGAAGAGACAAAGCAAGCAAATAAAAGCTTGAAGTGTAGGCATGTCCTGCTCCACGACTCCATCTGGAAGACTCAGTCATAAATGTATATAGTCTTCAAACTTGTGTTGAGGGTGGAATCTGCCTGCAAAAACCAGTTTCCGGTTCACAACAACGCACTCACTTCACAGCACCATCCTAGTATTCAAGCAATGTGGGGATCCCACTGGGAGCCAACCTTTCCCACGTGCCCTTCACAAGGTCATATACCCAAGACGTGGGTATTCATATTATCGCCATCAACCCTCTGATCTATTTTGTCAATGCTCAGTTTGGACAAACATCCGTTAAAAGAACCATATGGGCCCAACCTCCAAAAGTGCCATGATCCACAGTGTAATACCAGTCTTCTCTACCTTAATCTCATAATTTTGTTAGAGAAACCATGAAATGACATAACACTCCAATATTTGTTTGATTGATGCACCAAGTGTCCTTACACGGATGGCAGTTGAGGTTTTCTACGACTAGAAAGACTTGTGTTGGAATTGTAAAATTGCTGGAGAGTGGAATGTATATTTGTTCCATTAATTGGTGTTGAGAAAGCAACAATAGTGAAATTCTATTGTCGTTCCTTAAAACCGATGTGGACTAACATCCAAAATACAAAGTTAGGACAAAATATCAGTGGCAAATCTCAGTAGATAATAACAAAAATCAGTTTTCTTGCATTTAAATGATCGTGAAAGCCTTCAAATATGGTACCGAAATAAGCAAAACCCCCCATTTCTTTGAAACATTAAAAAGTATAATATTTATACAGTTTGTTATGGCTTTTACATGCATCATGTAATTGTTCCTTAAGCATTTTCACAATTAATTTAGAATTGAAATCCAAAGCTCCATGTAAAAGTTCTACCCACAATTTTAACCAATAACCTAGAATTGAGATCCAATCCAAAACATCAGTCCATGGATAAAAACTATGAACTTGCATGAAATCCTCATAGATAATCTAAAATTGAGATCCAAATCTATAAACTTGCTTGAAACCTACATTCAAGGTGCAACATAATAACAAACATGCTATTTAAAAATAAAATAGTAATGTAAGCAGTGAGCCTCTTAATCTCATGACTTGAGTTGTTGAGAAACTAGATATGCTTTGACAATCAGAGAAGAGTCACCATACATTACCATGGACTCCAATCCCAGTTTAATGTAATACTTTCTTGCTGAATATAATCTCAGTTTTAAGTAATACATTCTGACTGAATATAATCAATTTAAATGACTGAATATAATCAATTTAAAGTATTACTTTCTGATTGAATATATGTTCAAATTTATACCTTTTTAATTGAATTTTGATTGACAAAAGAAAACTTTAATTCACAGTTTAAAGTTTGATGATTAATTATGATTATTTGATAAAACATCTTACTTCTTCCTTTATAATTATGATTATTGATATGTTCCTTTTCATGGATATATTATGATTATGACTATTGTTTTGATTCATTTTGTGATGTAAAAAAATTTGATTGTACTTCAAAATTTAGAAAAAGTTTAAAACTTTTAATTATGATTATTGAGATGTAATTTCTTTTGACTGATAAAAATTCAAATAAAATTTAATTAAATTTTGATTGATGACTTCGAAAACTGAAAGTTTGTATTAATATTCCTTGATAAACATTTATAGAACTTCAAAACTTGATTGAATTTGATTAATATAACTTCAAAAAACTAAAGCAAAACTTCAAAACTTTATTGAATTTTAATTGATGTAAGTTCAAAAACATGAAATTTGCTTATGATCATTGATATTCCCTAATATTCATTGATATCCCCCCTATTTACTAGGTGCAAGAAAAACAGGATGTTATAAGAAAAATAGCATGTCACAAGAACCCACATATGAAAAGGAAAAATGTCAAAAGAATACACAATTGATCTTTGGATTATTCTTCAGATTGAAGAATATTTTTTAATGGTTCTTCCATAACTATATAAGAATATTAGAATTCTTCTATAACTATATAAGAATATTTTTTATTGGTTCTTCCATAACAACTATATAGCTGATATTCTTCAATGGTTCTTCCATAACTATATAGCCTATATTCTTCAATTGTTCTTCCATAACATAATTATATAAGAATATTTTTTAATGGTTCTTCCATATCTATATAGCTGATATTCTTCAATGGTTCTTCCTATATGGCTGAACTTTAGATTAAATTTTGATTGATAGATCTTCAAAACTATATTGAATTTTGATTCTTCCATAACTATATAGCTTGTATTCTTCAATGATTCTTCCAGAACTATATAGCTGATATTCTTCAATGATTCTCCCAAAACTATATTGTTGATATTCTTCAATGGTTCTTCCTATATAGATGAACTATTCTCCTATAACTATATCATTGATATTCTTTAATGGTTCTTTCTATATAGATGAACTTTGGATTAAATTTTGATTGATAGAACTTCCAAAATTTTATTCAATTTTGGTTCTTTCTTAACAGGTATTCAACTAGAACTAATGCACGACTTAAATGGTATTCAACTATAATTGAAATTTTCACAATAACCCCAAATTTTAAACTTATACATTCGTTCCAGTTTCAAAACATTTTTTTGCCCCAAAAGTCATTAAATTCCAAGTATTGTGCTCAATTAGAACATGACATTAAAGAAAACCGCCTTATAAGACAATACTAAGAAACAAAATAGAATCCCTAAATTATAGTCGTGAGATTCGATCCAGTTCCGACCATAACTATTTTCAGCCCAAAAATCGCAAACATCGAAAAAAAATACTTTAAAAGAGGATACCAAAACAAAAAGGGAAATTGAATCCTTTCTAAAATGACCTAAAAGAACCGTCAGCAGTGGTTTATAAAAATAAAACACCACAAAATGGCACACAAAATAAACATGAAAAAACTAGTACAAACTCCTTCAAAGCAGATTTGAAATTTTCCGCCTCAGTCAAAATTTATTCTCACGGTACACCTAGAAGTATATTTAACACCAAAGGCAATCAGAAGCAATATGAAAAACATCACATCATTCTACTGGACAACATGATGTTAAATGGAATCCAGAGAATGATATCAGTGGGAGAGACACGCAATATTCTTGAAACCCTAAGCGCACACAAATCCCCGGTTTAATTACTGCATCTCAGAGGCTCAAAAAATTCAACATGTACTCGTCTGATAATATCTACAATATTAGTATCTGCCATCATGTAAATAATAAAAGATGAAATAAAATATATACACAAGACAACCAAAATGCAGAAGCGACACTTACACTCATAGCACTCCTCTTGCTCTCTGTTAAAAAAACATATCCCCCTTCCGAACCCTTACCCTGACCCTGATCTTGCCTATTTTACCTGATTCCTAAAAACCCCAAAACTAAGGCTCCAAAATGGAACCCAGAGAGTAAAATCATTTACAGAATCACACAACATCCTTTAAGCCCTAAACACACAATGAAAGCATTAGATTAATTGCGGCACCTCAGAGGTGGTGACAAAAAGCATTCTATCATCTATTCTTATGATAATACGTGACATTAAAACATCACCGTCACGACATTACAAGTCATTTACTTGGTATCCATGATAACCAGGCAAGCCCTGCCACTTGAAACATAACACACACAACCCATACGTCAGACAAGCAAGAGAGCAGCAGGAACACTCRTAGACAAAACTCCCTTGCTCTCTATTTAAACTGTKCAGGATCAATCTTCTTGYTGTCTATTTAAAGAATAAAAAAGTATCCCCTCCGAAACCCTAACCCTAATCGTGCCCATTTACAATATTCTAGAAAAATCCAGAATCTAACGCTCCAAACGGTTGACACGATATCACATAATACGATTTTCATTTGCAAATTGTTCTAGGTTTTGACCTTTTTCTAGTTTTTTTTGGTTTAATTTTGTTTGAAAACCAGCATAAAATTTTTGGATTTTCAAATTTGAGTGGTTAAGGGAGTTTTGAGCTCATTGAATTCATTTATGCATTCAAAAATACAATTTAAAAAACAAAAAATTGTGATTTCATCCAAATTTATGTCACCAAATTTTGATGAAAAAGCCAATACGTAAAATAGTTAAACAATGTCTTTTGATTTTAAGAGTTTATCGTTTATATTAGCACAACCACATAAGTAAAAATGGTTGATATACGTCCATCAAAACTAATGGGGTTGATCGACATATATTAGCCACTTTTACCATGATTTATATTTTCTACCTTTCAAAACTAATGGCATTGTTAGCGACTTTTACCGTGATTGACTAAAGTTCACCATGACCATGGTTACAGTTATATTCCTTAAGAGTTATGGTTATAGTTAGGTTCCTTAAGAGTTATGGTTGACTATGGTTATGTTACATTGTCCAAGGTAGACTATGGTTGAGTATGGTTATGTTACATTGTTATGTTCCTTAAGTCTAATTGTTTTCACTCACTTATGTTCCCCAAGGGTTAGATTTCATAGTGATGTTCCTAAAAAGCATGAAGAATTGTGATATTCATCTTAGCGACTCTCCAATATTGAATTGGCTTTACATACACGGGCACAGTTTGATCATCCTTGGATGGTGAAGATCATCACAGACTCTACTCAAGCCTTGTTTTTGATCCCAACAGATCGCACTAGGCGTAGAGGCACCCTTTCCTTGTTACACTTGAGATCCTTGGTTTTTTTATGCAAGATCGCAATATCATGATCACAAAACATACCTGGAGCTCAAAAACCTAGACACTAGACAGATATCAAATGAACTAATGAGGAATGCAACATCTCATCCTTTATTTATATAAACACAGTCGGTAGAACCCATGACCACAAACCTACACCTGACAGTTAAAAGTAAAATATTTGGGGTGATAGCTTGGACTCCAGTGGTCCTTTCAGTGGTCCTTTCACACATATGGAGACCCAAATCGATCGACGAAACTACAGACCGACAAATAGAATCTCACATATACAACTTGTGGAGCTGCTTTAAGTGGCTCACCGTGCTTTTAATCAAAATACTCATGCCCGTCATGTTACCTTTTCTCGGGCTGCTAGAACCCCTCCCCAGGTCGTGTGTGCGCCCACGAGTGTGCCCTCCTTCCACCTTCCCTCTCGCCATGGCCCCAGGAGGGGGCCCCGACGCTCCCCCACCCCCTCTCCCACCCGAGTTAGACGCATTCAAAAAACTGGTCACTGCATGCAACAAACGACCTGCCTCACATTCGCACCAAAAAATTGTAAAAAAGATGGACAACATCCCTTCAATCGACCTACCAACAGAAGAGACATGTAGATCTTCTCTGAACTTGGATGAGCGGGGGATCATTCGGCAGTTCATGGGCTTATGGCCTTCTCCCAAAGCTAGACTCATGGGTGCAGAGGAATTCGAGTCCTCTAGTAAAGGAAGGCATCAAAAGCCATCTAGTTGGCAGGGGATTCTTCATTTTTGCTTTTGACAATCTAGAAGACAGAAAACTCAAATTCAGGAACAGACCGTATTTTATGGGCCCTCAAGGTTTGTACATGAACAAATGGTCTCTAGATTTTGATCCAACACAAGACGTGCCCTCGGCTATTCCGGTCTGGGTGCGCCTTCCTCATTCACCCCTACATTTTTGGAATCTGAAGTCTCTAGAATCCATTGGAAACACCCTCGAAAAGTACATCGACAAAGTAGACAAAAAAGGAACAATATTCTTGTGCAAGAATATATGTGGAAGTTGATCTAGAGGTGGGACTCCCGGAAGCCATTCAACTAAAGGTTGTATACTGGTCGTACGTCCAAGAATTGGACTATGAACAACTTCCATTTAAATGTAGGTATTGCCATGGCTATAGTCACTTCAACCGTCATTGAAAAAAGAAAGCCGAGGAGGAGGTGGAAATCTTGAAAGGCAACCAATGGACACAGGTTTAGAAAGCAGTCCCATCAAAACAAAATGGTAGATCCAAAGGGAAAGGGACATCAAAAGGATCTAGTGCCCCCACTATAGGGAATGCCCTTGGGGAAGGGAGCTCAGCCCTCCCAATCCCAAAGACTTCCAAAAACCCCTTCCAAATCCTCAGCAAGCCCCCAGAAATCTTGGATCCAATGATCGAGGAACTTGAACGACAGATCCTCTCTCCCATAATAGGAAAAAACAATGTTGATATCCATTCTGTCTCCCTAATTGGAGCCTCATCCTCCCCTTCCTATGCAGATATAATAAAAAAGAAACCTCCAGAAATATCCAGATCTTCGGAGGATGAGTCTTTTGAGAGACCCTAAAAAAGAGCAAGGAGAAAATCTCATAAAGAAGCAAGAGAAGAATAAGCAGAGAGGAAAAAAATGCAAGGAAGCCAACCTACCATTGAAATGTCCATAGGAAGGAATACTAGAACAAGGCCCCCCAAGGGAGGTCCTCCGCACTCCAGTAAATAATGTGTATAGTCTCTTGGAATTGCAGAGGATTGGGGAATCCTTTGAAGACCGAAGTAGTCAAATACCTTTTGAAAATCGACCCTCCTCATATTCTCTTGCTCTAAGAGACAAAAATTGAAGGGGACACCCTTCTAGAAATCAACAATCATAAATGGAAGAAAAATGAAGGGAAAGCCATCAGCGCAAGGGGTTCTTCAGGTGGCCTTGCAACCTTCTGGGCAAAGAACAAATTTCATTTAGAAAGCTCCTTTGAGACTCAACATTGGATATTCATTGAACTCCGACATATTCCAAGTAAGTTTTCTCTCTCACTCTTCAATCTTTATGTTCATGTCAGGTACTCTTAGAAGAAAGATTGTTGGAAAATGCTAGCAGATTTTTTAGAGATTTTCTCTCCTTCGAACATCATTCTAGCCGAAGATCTAAACCTTGTATTTGAACAAAAAGAAAAGAGAGGAGACAACAATAGCATGGACCAAATTCTCCCTTTCGTTGAGGTGCTAGGTCATCTTTGGAGGTGTGATCGGAAGTCAGTTTTAGAAGGATCTTGGAAGAGATTGTCCTCCTTTTTTGTAGAAACGTGATCTGAATTAAGAATCTATCCAAGCGAGCTGAGATGTGATCAACCCCAACTCTATTGTTTGTCCAGGTGTAAAGTCCTTTCAAAGGCTTGAAGTCAAGGAGGTCCCACTGATGGACTACCTCCTCAATGAAGGGGAGCATTTGGTCCCTCCTACTATTGTCTCCTCTCTTTTCTTTTGGTTCGAATACAAGGTTTAGATCTCTGGCTAGAATGATGTTCGAAGGAGAGAAAATCTCTAAAAAATCTTCTAGCATTTTCCAACAATCTTTCTTCTCAGAGTACCTGACATGAACATAAAGATTGAAGAGTGAGAGAGAAATCTTACATGGAATCCGTCGGAGTTCAATGAATATCCAATGCTGAGTCTCGAAGGAGCTTTCTAAATGAAATTTTTTCTTCAACCAGAAGGTTGCAAGGCCACCTGAAGAGCCCCTTGCGTTGATGGTTTTCCCTGCATTTTTCTTCCATTTTTGATTGTTGATTTCTAGAAGGGTGTCCCCTTCAATTTTTGTCTCTTGGAGCAAGAGAATCTTAGGAGGGTCAATTTTCAGAAGGTCTTTGACTACTTYRRTCTTCAAAGGATTCCCCAAGCCTCTGCAATTCCAAGAGACTATACACATTATTTACTGGAGTGGGGAGGACCTCCCTTGGGGGKGCTTGTTCTGGTATTCCTTCCTATGGACCAGATGASATTGCAGATTTCTTCTTTAGAAAATGGTTTCATGAGGATTGAATTGTCATTCCTACTTACGAGAGAGGGAATGTGTGAGAGGAAATCTGAGATAACCTCTTCACAACCAGAGTCTTCTTCCTTGTAAAGTATCTTGAAGTGAGTTTCTGCTGTGGCCTTGAGCTGATCAAACCCTTTGTGGATGAATCCATTTGAGGAGGTAATTTCAGAAATGTGGTTTCGGTAGAGGTGGGTTTTGAACTTCTGATGAAAGAATTAAGTGTTTCAGTCTCCATCTTTAAGCCACAAGCTTCGAGACTTAAGCCTCCAATACTCTTCTTCATGGTGAAATGCGCAGAAAGTTTTTCTTTAGACAACTTGTTATTTCTCTAAATCTGATTTGAAGATGTCTTTGATCTCCATTTCAACTTGCAAATCTAATAATTGTTGAACAATCTCTTGTCAGTGTCTAAGTGGAGTATTCATGGGCTTTTTAACCCAGGTTTTCAGTGCATGTTTTGCTGCTTTTAATTTTTTCTCCCACATAAATCTTGGAGACCCTGAAATAGGAGAGGACCAAGCTGAATGGACAATTTCAAGAAAACCCTTCTTTTCTATCCAAAGAGGGCTGAACCAGAAAGGGATTGGGCCCATATTTTCTTCTTCTTCCAAAATCAAGAGGATAAGTTTGTGATTGGAAGTCAGTTTTCGATCGATCTTGGAAGAGATTGTCCTCATTTTTTGTAGAAACATGATCTGAATTAAGAATCTATCCAAGTGAGTTGAGATGTGATCAACCCCAAATATATTGTTTGTCCAAGTGGAAAGTCCTTTCGAAGGCTTGAAGTCAAGGAGGTCTCACTGATGGACTAGCTCCTCTACGAAGGGCAGAATTTGGTCCGTGCTACTATTTTCTCCTCTCTTTTCTTTTGGTTTGAATACAAGGTTTAGATCTTCGGCTAGAATGATTTTTGAAGGAGAGAAAATCTCTAAAAAATCTGCTAGCATTTTCCAACAATCTTTCTTATCAGAGTACCTAACATGAGCATAAAGATTGAAGAGTGAGAGAGAAATCTTACTTCGAATATGTCGAAGTTCAATGAATATCCAATTCTGAGTCTCGAAAAAGCTTTCTAAATGAAATTTGTTCTTCTCCCACAATGTTGCAAGGCCACCTGAAGAGCCCCTTGCGCTGATGGCTTTCCCTGCATTTTTCTTCCATTTTTTATTGTTGATTTCTAGAAGGGTGTGCCCTTCAATTTTTGTCTCTTGGAGAAAGAGAATCTCAGGAGGGTCGATTTTCAAAAGGTCTTTGACTACTTCGGTATTCAAAGGATTCCCCAAGCCTCTGCAATTCCAAGAGACTATACACATTATTTACTGGAGTGGGAAGGACCTCCCTTGGGGAGCCTTGTTCTGGTATTCCTTCCTATGGACATTTCAATGGTAGGTTGGCTTCCTTGCATTTTTTGCCTCTCTGCTTCTTCTTCTCTTGCTTCTTTATGAGATTTTCTCCTTGCTCTTTTTGAGGGTCTCTCAAAAGACTCATCCTTCGAAGATCTAGAGATTTCCAGAGGTTTCTTTTTTATTATATCCATGTTTGAAGGGGAGGAGGAGGCTCCAATTGGGGAGCTGGAATGGATATCAACATTGTTTTTTCCTATTATGGGAGAGAGGATCTGTTGTTCAAGTTCCTCGATCATTGGATCCAAGATTTCTAGGGGTTGCTGAGGATTTCGAAGGGTTTTTTGGAAGTCTTTGGGATTGGGAGGGCTGAACTCCCTTCCCCAAGGGCATTCCCTATAGTCGGGGCGCTAGATCCTTTTGATGTCCCTTTCCCTTTGGATCTACTATTTTGTTTTGACGAGGCTTCTTTCTGAACCTGTGTCCATTGGTCGCCATTCAAGATTTCCACCTCCTCCTCGGCTTTCTTTTTGCAATGACAAGCGAAGTGACTGTAGCCATGGAAATACCTACATTTAAATGGAAGTTGTTCATAGTCCAATTCTTGGATGTACGACCAGTCTATAACCTTTAGTTGAATGGCTTTCGGGAATCCCACCTCCAGATCGACTTCCACGTATATTCTTGCACAAGAATATTGTTCCTTTTCTGTCTACTTTGTCGATGTACTTTCCAAGGGTGTTTCCAATGGATTCTAGAGACTTCAGATTCCAACAATGTAGGGGTAAATGAGGAAGGTGCACCTAGACCGGAATAGCCGAGGGCACATCTTATGTTGGATAAAAATCTAGAGACCATTTGTTCAGGTACAAACCTTGAGGGTCCATAAAATACGGTCTGTTCCTAAATTTGAGTTTTCTATCTTCTAGATTGTCAAAAACAAAAACGAAGAATCCCCTGCCAACTAGATGGCTTCTAATGCCTTCCTTTACTAGAAGACTCCAATTCCTCTGCACCCATGCATCTACGGATTTGGGAGAAGGCCATAAGCCTGTGAACTATCGAATGAGCCCCCGCTCATCCAAGTTCAGAGAAGATATACATGTTTCTTCTGTTGGTAGGTCGATTGAAGGGATGTTGTCCAGTTTTTTTGTGAATTTTTGGTGCGAATCTGAGGCAGGTCGTTTGTTGCATGTAGTGACCAGTTTCTTGAATGCATATAACTCGGGTGGGAGAGGGGGTGGGGGAGCCTTAGGGCCCCCTCTTGGGGCCATGGTGAGAGGGCAGGTGAAAGGAGGGCACACTCGTGGGTGCACACACGAACTGGGGAGGGGTTCTAGCATCCCAAAGAAATGTAACATGCTAGGCACGACTATTTTGATTAAAAGCACGGTGGGCCACTTAAAGTAGCTCCACAAGTTGTATATGTGAGATTCTATTTTTCGGTCTATAGTTTCGTTGATCGACTTGGGTCCCCATATGTGCGAAAGGACCACTACAATTTATGCATTTTCCATTTGGTTAAGAAATTTCTTCTAAAGGAGCAAAACAAGAAGTGAGAGATTTTTTTTCTTTGGCTTAGGAAGAAATGTATATGTTGTTATTTCAACCTTTTTTGCAACAATTTTGAGTATAGCAAGAAGACAGAGGTATTATTTAGGAAATAGAAAAAAAAATGTATCTACTATTATTTTAATTTTTTGCAACAATTTTGAGTATAACAAGAAGACGAGCTATTATTACGATCATATGCAAAAGACGGGAACATTTTAAATTAGTATCTAGTGTAGATTTGGATTAAACATTGTAAGCCAAATTTGGTATAGAGAGCATGAATGAGTTCACTGAACACTCTTGACGATGAGAGCAGGAAAATTATGTAATGTGAAGGTACATCCTGTAATTTATTGTAACCAATAATTTAGTTGTGAAATAATGATAACGAAATTATTTAATTTAAAAATAATACATTGAATATAAGTGTGGCTTTTTCCCAAAAGTGATTTTACCATTATTATTTAATAGATGCATGTTTATGTATTATTAT
>JASDQU010242253.1:0-44096 GCA_032191745.1 Picea mariana
TACACAGAGATTTTTACCGGAAACCCTCAACCGGGAAAACCTTTCTTCTTTTCATTATATCGAATTTCACCATTCTCCATACAATATATACAATGTTTTTAGGTATTCCGTAGATACCAAAACCCTAATCCCTTAATCCGGGATTAATTTACAAATCAGCTAAAAATAGAAAAATTCGCTAAAAATAGTAAAAAACCGCCTGAACGTTGCGCGTAACCTCGGGGCGCTGCCCCTAACCCCGTCGGCCCCGGGCTACCACCCGGTGCCGAACGCTGCGTGTAACCAGGGGGGGCATACCTTCCCCCTCCCTAGGAAGCGCCCGGCGCAACAACAGAGCTCTAGGTGAAGGGATTGTCAAACGTAGTTGTCGTATCTGACGCACCCACACACACACACATGCAAAGAATATAACACATACCCAACAACTTGGGCGTATATACCCCTTCTTTAGAAGTTCTTCAAGCCTCATTTGCAACTCCTTCAGCTCTGGTGTACTCATCCTATAAGGAGTCTTTGACACTGGAGCTACTCCAGGCATTAAATTTATAGAGAAATCAATATCTCTCTTTGGGGGTATTCCTAGTACCTCCTTGAACACATCTTCAAAATCTTCCAAGACTGCATAATCTTTCAAATTTGGCACCTTATATTTAGGTGTCTCTTCCATATGAGCTGCAAATATTTGACACCCTTTTCTGTAACATTTCTTCAGCTGCAATGCTGAAATTTCTCTGATGGTTACTGTTATCACTCCAGAAGTTCTTCTAGGTTGTGGATCAAAGAATCCTGGTAACTTAACTAATATCTCAATGGTGTATAATGTTATCTTAATTGGATCAAGTTAGATAACTAAATCAGACCTGCTCTCTCAATACATGCATAAACATAACCAAATGACAAGGCTTTTAACTATCATTGTTCAGAGGGTTTGTAAATAAGTGAATGTATGGAAAATTCTTACTATGCCAGTAGACTCACACATAAAGATACATGAATGGCCAGTCACAATGAGAAAATGATATTTTCAATTCAACTCATGAAAGAAATGATAGGATGATAGTCATCAGGCTTTAGACAAATAGAATAGACATGAATTAACATTTCCATGTGCAAATATAGAATAGACAGGAAAATGTAAGTCTGAACAAATAATTGCAAAAGAAGCTTGTATAAACTGATCTGCAAATGGGAAGCTTGGGTACAGAGTGTGAAAAAGTCTCCAGAGTCGAACCCCTGGTCTATAAAATTGATAGGATTTATAGCCTTTACAAGCAGTTTCAGATCCTCAAAAGATGGATCTGATAACCTCTTCTCCTATCTCAAATTCGAAATTGTGAGGTGGCTGGAAAAGACAGAAATTTATGGAAATATGCTTCTCAAAGATTTACCCATATATCTCTAACCAAAGCCATTGTGTAAGAACCGGAAGAGGATTTTGTTGATTAGTTTATTGTGATAAAAAATCTCTCTCATTTCTTTGAGATTCGTTTTCATTTGCCCAGGATCTGCATTTCAAAAACATATGTCAAACAGGGAAATTTTGAGATCTGAAAATTAGGGCTTAGAGATGAATTCGATTCTCTCAATATATGACACTTGTAGGAAAAATGAGAGAGGTTATTGTTCTTTGAAGTGTTATAAACAAAAATATCCGCCCGTTTCTCAAAATTATTCTTCAGTCTCTCAGAATAATCATTTGAAAATTATGACTTAGCATAGTAAAAACTGACTTTTTTGCACTTTCGGTGGCTAAAATAGCCTTGACTTTCGTGTTTAAGCTGTTGAAAACTAGGGATTTTGGTGGCTTAGAAGCCATTTTGGGAAGGCTCTTAGCCACCAAAACCTGAGTTTTGGCTTTTTTGAAATAAAGATCAAATTCAATGTTTTTCAAACTTTATTACAAACCTAAGGCTCTCAAAAATGAACCTTAAAAAATTTAGAAATGTATTTTTCAATGACTTCCTATCACCTAAAATAAACAAATTTGAATGTGTTATTTGAGGAAATAACATTTGGCTCCTTCTGGGGATGAAAGCCTCCCTGTGAGGTTTCAAGAACCTCAGCTCCAATGCCTTTCTTGTTGGGCTATGGAGTCATTTGGCATGTGCAACTGATCTTCTGCAAACCTGTAATTTGCCTGTAGCCTTTACCATTGGGCTATGGAGTCATTTGGCCTTTAGAACTTATCCCCTACAAACTTGTAGCCTGCATGTAGCCCGCCTATAGCCTCTACAAAAGATATCTAGATCCTGGAAAACTGGATCAAATTTACTTAAAATGGAAAGTCAAAAACAGTTCCAAGAGAATAGGAAAAGATCTTATTTACTAGGTCAATTCCTTATCTTAATTATCTTCATGTCCTCCAAAATCTTCGACGGCTGCAAGAGATCCTTAGAGGCTGATAGAGAATTTGAAATTTCCACCTTTGCCCAAAAGACAGTTTTTTGCCAAAATTAGGTAGCAAACTCAATCTTCTCCTCTTGCTAGAACCCTTTAAAATTGGAACAGAAACACAATAATGATGCCATTAATTATTATCTATCATTAGAAACTGTCCTCATGGAATTTGGATCAAGGGAACTTGAATCTGTGCAAAAATAGTAGCTTTCTACCCTATTCTGTTCTTTTGGTGGCTAGGAGAGCCAAATTCTAACCTATAAGCTACCAAAAGCTCTACTTTTGGTGGCTAAGGACAGTTGAAAATGTCCATCTAAGCCGCCAAAAGATCTGTCTTGAAAACAACTTTCAAAATTGAAAAAATGTGTTTCCTGTCAACTTGTTGATCTTTAGTGTTTCTCCTCTGGAGTCTCTGCAATCTAAGCAAGATCTGGACTATGAACAGGGCTAATAGCTTCCTCTGGATTATCAACAAGGTTGATAGCTACCTCTGCAAGGATTTTTAGGTCTGGGTGTGCTCCTATACTATAGTACTACTCAGCATTCGTACTATGTATCTATTATTAGTTTATAAATATCACTATGTGTAAGCTTTTAGATCATTCATTTAGGCTTAACACATGTATCTGAATAAGTGACATGTAAAAGATCTTAGCATCTTATATTTTACTGAAATGGTTATGTTCACCCAAGTCTATCATATCCCTGATCTTTATCCCTTCAAGCAACAAAATCAAAGTATAGGCTAGCTGTATAACCCGGCTATTGTTGGATGCTTTTAATTGATGATGATTTTCCATGTTGATACTCTAAAAGCCATATTCTTCAACCTCTGCCATTCTAGTATTCTAAAGAAAGATTATTGAAGGGATTTCCATAATTCTGCAATTTTCCTCTGTATTCTGCATGAGCAAGATGACAAGTAGAAGATTTTCCATTTGAGAAAAACAACAACCCGAAACATGGGTGGTTTTCTTCCATATATGTGAACTTCTGCACTCTTTAATATCAGAATTGACCCTTAGTCTATTGAAAGACATAACCAAAGTGACTACCAGATAAAGATCCAATACTCCCAACAAGTATGTGATCAGGAAAAGATGTGCTTCTCTAATGCATGGAACTTGAATGCCTCTTTTGCAACATTACCCCCAAAAAGCACTGCACACTATAACAGGTTGATGTTGTTCCAAAGAAGAAAAGAAAACACAAAAGAAATGCACCGCCACATGTTTTTAACCCGATTCTTCCCCTTAAGGCAATATTGTTTTTATTCAAGCAAATAAATTCCCTGTGCATCTTTGATGTAAATTGGGGATGTGTCCAGAACGAACGAGTAACACATTGCTTTCCAGCTACTAGGTACCTGCGTGCTGGAAGTTTGAGTTTTGCAAGCATGTGAAATCCAATCAAGATCTGACTTGGATGAGTTTGTTGTTACAGGAAAATCAACTGGATTGAAGCCTTTGTTGCTTCCTCCTTGATCCTTCCAACAAAGCCTGCAGTCTCTTGCGCTTCCACCACTTCAACATCGAAATTATGTTTTGTAGTGCATCCATCATATTTCCAGCATGAAGCATCATTTGACACCTTCCTGATCGCAGGCCTAGAGTGTTGGATCTACTATTCTGGATGAATGCAACCCCAAGGCAATATGCCTGATCCAGAGAAACAGAGAAAATTTTATGGTGCATCAATACAGAATTGAGGAGGAGCTTAGCGCTATGCTTGGTGTGTCAACATGAAGCTTGATTCATGGCTTGATCTATGGGTTTATGTGTCGACTTTTTTTCTTAGGTATATGCATTTGATTCTTCTTGGCACAAGGCACATGTAATCTCGGGCATGATTTAACTCAATCTATGCAATACTGGATAACCAAATCGGTTTCTACAAAATTGTTTTGACACTTGGCTCTTAGATGGCATTTGATGACTTATATGTTGCATGGCATATGGACTTTCTTGTGGTTGTAACTTGGTGTATTACATGGCAGGCACAAGAATTGGGAATACAGTTTTAACTCATGGCTTGGCCATGATAATTGGGCCTGTGAGCTTGACTCGTGTCTTAGGATAATGATTAACACTTGAGCACACATATCACTTGAAAATATAAATAAGGCACCAAAATTAGGGTTTTAGGGAATAATAACAAGGTTCTTGGAATGCAGATGAGCTTAAAAAAAAATTAATCAACTGAAAAAGATTTAGCTACTCGTATGAAGAGCTTATTTAACTACCTAGTTCTACACTAACCAAATCTGAAAATTGGTCACGTATACACAGACTTCCATAAAATTTATTGGAGAAACCTCAAAATTGATATGACCTTATCTCTATCGTTTCTTAATAGAAAGTAACTAAAAGATATCAACAATGATAAATAAACTTTCAGAAAGGCACACTCACTGGTGAATACTGATGAGTAAACAAAATATGAAATTTTCAGAGGATCTGAAATACACAACTCCATCAAAGCTGCTATTGGGTCTCTGAATCCAAGATAAGAAACATTCTAACTCACAGAAAATAATTGCCCTTGTATGAATGATTCTTTGCTTACAATTAGATATCTTCCTTGATAGTCTCCTTACTGTTTCAACTGAAAAATGAAATATTCTTGTTGGTTGTTCTCAATTGGCAGAGAAACATGCATCGTAAATTTATGTTCTCCTTCGCCATCATATCCCTGTGATTTGAATTCGTCACAATGATATGCTATCCTATTGCAGCTGACAATTTCTGAGAGAGAAGAAGTAATATTTTTTTGATCTTCTATATCACTACCTTCCTCATCATTAGTAGCCTTTATATCAAAAACTGAAACAAAGGGTTTAAAAGGAAGATAGTGCTCTTGATGTTCCTTATGAAGATAAGATGATTTCTGCAAATTATGTCCCTCATGATTTCTTCACACAGATGCCAACCCTATCAGCCCTCGGGTCGATAATCCACTACAGGATCGCTCTACTTCTTCTCCTTGAGTCGGGTTGACTCTTCGATTCCTCTTTGGGGAATCCAATAAACACAAAATGATGCTTCTCCACGGGTCCTTGTGAATTGAGCTCACGCGATCGAACATGAAACCTCAATTCCCGCCTTCTTTTGACCAAACGATGTGGTCATGTTTCTCACGATTTTGGGGACCTCGGTGTTCACGACTTCGCGACTTCTCCTCCCAAAATCCTCAACTCTTCACCTTCTGAGACCTGAACTTCTGATGTGCCTAAACACTTGTCACAACTCGCCACTCACGAGTTCGTGAGTCAAAACTCCCAACTCTTGCTTCCAAATCTCGCGATACCCAAAATGTCGATATGGGCATGCTCCTTCTCTTGTCAGCGCCCTCTGCGCGTGACAACTGGCTAGGCCTAACTCTAGCACTTTTCGCTTCTCGTCGCTTCGTGAGTTTTGATGTCAAACTCTCGACTCTTGTCTCGTGAATCCCCGAAACATGAGAGGTCAATGGGGTATTGACTTCTTTCAACAAATGACATGTGCCCACTCTTCTATTCCATGAGCCCACCTCGGACTTCACAATTTCGTGAATCGAAACGTTGAAGATTTGCTCCTTCCACCCACAAATTTCTGAAATGAACTTTCAGGGGTAGATCCAATGGTCCCCGTTGATGATCAACGACTCTGGTTTCCCTTGGGCTTGTGCTTCATAATAGCAGCCACCATAATCTCCTTGCTCCTCTGCCAGATCTGACGGCTGGCGGGACTTCGCGGATTCTCCACGGAGAATTTCGATCGTCTACTTATCCCTTCAAGAACTTCTACACTCTTAAACAAAATGTTTTACCATGGAGCTTAACAGCCTGCAACACAAACTTGCGACGCCTCCTTTCAACGTTTCAAGGCACCAACCTCCTGTGCTTTTCTTTGACAACTTTGAATACTCTATCCCTCCTGAGACTTCTCCAACTCCGAGTCTTAAAGAAGACTCCGGCACGCACTCCCTGTGGTGAATCCTTCAATTACTTCAAAGAATTGAAGTCCTTTGACTCTGCGCACTCCCTGCAGCAGTAGTCCCTCAACAATTTCTCAGGTTCGCAAACTCTGAGACTTTACTCGGCCTGTGCACTCCTTGCACAGCTCTTATGCTCAACTTGCACTTCTATGAGAATGAGAACAACGTTAACGCTCCTGAGATTTCAGAGATAAAACTCTTAACTCTTTGTCAACACAATCCTTGCGGACAATTCCACTGCACTCCTTGCAGGAACTCTTGCTCAGATAGAGAAACAATTGAAACTCATTCCTTACTCTCTCTCAGACTTCAAACACAAAGCATGAAATCATATACACAACATATAAAGCAAATGTATAACAGAAAGTAAACATCCATGAGCATAACATTCAATGTGCATACACAGAGAACAAATACGACACCATGAATTTGAATCGAAGCTCTTTTTATTAATTCAAATCTCTGTACATGGGAGTTTTCAACTACAGCTCTCTGCTCTCTTCTCTATGCTCTAGGCTCATAATAATCTTACAGCTATACAATGAGGGTTTCTATACCCCATTTCCCTCTTGCGCTCTAAAACTGTCTAATCTAGAATTAAATTCTATCTACCTACATTCATTACACATAAAAGCTCCTATCTACTATGGACGAGAGCGGATCGTTCAAGGTCCTTTTACAATAATACAAGCATGCCTCCACTTAATGAATTCATTAATATTTCAAAACATTTTCAAAAAATGTTCTCTTATCTCCGCGTTGGCTCATTGTTGGCTATGCTTGCATGCCCTTGTGATGCTCCTGCATCATACTCCCTCGCTTGAAAATTTTCATGGGCTCCTGTCTATGAGTTCGTGCACGGTCTATCCATGCTTCTAGATTTATACTTCATTCTCCCAGCTGGCATCTTCAACTGGATGGCCCTTCCACTTGACCAAGTATTCAAAATATTCCTTTCTTCTGGTCTTCTTACTAACTCTTTTGTCTAGTATGCGCTCCATCTGTGGATTTTCTGCAACTGGCATTTGTTTTTTCCACTGAATCTCTGGCTGTTCACTACCTACTTTTGATTTCTCAGTTTTATAAGGGTACAAATCTGAGACATTTAATATCAGAGAAATTCCGATCCCATCGGGTAATTCAATCTCATATGCATTCACCCCATATTTCTTCAAGACCTTACATGGTCTGATTTTCTTCATCTTTAGTTTATTATATGTTCCACTTGGGAACCTTTCCTTTCTCAAATGTGCAAAGATCAAATCACCAAACTGAATTTGTCTTCTGTGTTGATCTTCTCTCCACTTATATTCTTGGTTCAAACTTTGCAATCGTTTGTTCACTTGGCTGTGAATTTCCTTCATCGTCTCTACGAAATCTTCTGCACTAGCACTCCTAGTCATAGTCTTTTCTGAATCCCTCAGCTCAGAAACTTCTCTTGGCTGCATGCCATAGACAATCTGAAATGGACTATGTCCCGTGCTTCTATTGATTGAACAGTTATAAGCAAACTCCGCCTATGGTAATATGTTGTCCCACTGGCTATGGTGTTCTATTACCAAGCTTCTCAGCAAGTCTCCTAAACTCATGTTCACGACTTCTATCTGTCCATTCGTCTAAGGATGATAAGCTGAACTAAATGACAAGTTTGTTCCTAGCTTCTTCCATAAGGTTCTCCAGAAGTTTCCTATGAACTTAGTGTCTCGATCCGAAACTATGCTTCTTGGCAAGTTGTGAAGTCGAATGACTTCTTTGAAAAACAGGTTCGCAATGTGAGTTGCATCACTGGTTTTCTGACATGGAATGAAATGTGCCATTTTGGAAAATCTATCCACCACCAAAAATATTGAGTCAAACCCTCTTTGTGTTCTTGGCAACCCCAATATGAAGTCCATGCTGACTGCATCCCACGGCCTCTCAGGTATGGGTAATGGTTGATAAAAACCTGCATTCTGCCTCTTTCCTTTTGAATGTTGACAAATTCTACATCTGTCCAGGAATATTTTGGCGTCTGCTTTCATTCCTGGCCAAAAATATGACTCTTTCAACTTTGTGAACGTCTTGGCATGACCGAAATGTCCAACCAATCCTCCACTATGTTTCTCCTTCAACAAATTCTCCCTCATGAATCATTTTGGAATACAAAGTTGATTACCTTTAAACAGTAATCCTTCCTGGATCATGTATTCTTCCCATTGGCTTCTATCCCTGAGAATTGGGTTCTCAGTTGCTTCATACACCTCTTTAAAATCTGGATCATCTCTGTACATGTCCCTGAGATCATCAAAACCCAATGTTTTGACTCTGAACTCCTGCAATAGCAAACACTTCCTGCTCAAAGCATCAACAACTTTGTTAGCAGTTCCAAAAATATGTTTAATCACAAAAGTGAAATTTTTCTTATATTCAACCCATTTAACATGTCTTTGATTCAACTTCTCCTGTTGAGTCACAAATTGCAATGCATGATTATCACTATACAAGACAAAATCCTTAGGAATTAAGTAATGTCTCCATTTCTTCAATGCCTGTATATTAGCATAGAACTCCTTGTCATACGTGGAGTATTTTACTTTCACTTCATTTAGCTTCTCGCTGAAGTATGCTATCGGCCTGTCTTCTTGACTCAAGACTGCCCCTATTGCAAATCCACTTGCATCACATTTTACTTGAAATGTCTTGCTGAAATCAGGCAACACCAGAATTGGTTGTTCCATAATTTTCCTTTTCAGCAAATTAAAACTCTTCTCAGCCTCTTCCATCCCGTGAAAAGACTTGTGTCTCTTCTTCACTGTGTCCATCATCAGTGCACTAATTCCACTGAAATTCCTGATGAATTTCCGGTAGAAACAAGCCAATCCATGAGAAATTATCACCTCAAATATACTCTTTGGTGATGGCCAATTCTTAATCACCTCCACCTTATCTGGATCCATCCTCAACTTATCTGCAGAAATAACAAAACCCAAATAAATGATCTCTATCTTCATGAATGAGGATGTCTTCATTTTTATCAGCAACTTCTCTTGCTGTAACCTCTTCATCACTGTAGCCAAATGTTTCAGATGCTCTACCTCTATTTTACTGAAGATTAGTATGTCATCCAGATACACAATGAAAAATTTTCCGATGAAATCCTTCAGTACTTCATTCATCAACCTCATGAAAGTACTCGGTGCATTTGTTAAACCAAATGGCATGACAAGCCACTCGTATAACCCTTCATTGGTTTTGAATGTTGTCTTCCATTCGTCACCTTCCCTCATGTGGATTTGGTGATAACCACTTTTCAAATCAATCTTTGAAAAAAAATTGTCCCCAATCAAGCAATCCATCAAATCATCCATCCTTGGCAATGGAAATATGTACTTGATGGTTATTTTGTTGATTTCCCTCAAGTTAGTACACATCCTCCAGCCTTTGTCTTTCCTCGGACTGAGTACTATCGGAACAGCACACGGACTCAAGCTTTCTCTGACCAAACCTTTGTCCAACAAATCCTAGACTTGCCTTTTGACCTCTTCATTCTCCTGTAGAGTCAATATGTACAATGCTTTGTTTGGAAAACTAGCTCCAGGTATGAGATCAATGTGATGACTCACACTTCTAATCGGTGGCAACGAACGAGGTAGTTCATCCACTACTATGTCAGTGAACTCTTCCAGCAGTTACTGTACCTCTTCTGGTAAATCATCTACCCTTGTGCTTGTTAAAACAATCTTTGGCTTCCTGACCACAATGAATTGCAGTTCCTCCTTCTTCTTAACCTCTATAAGAAGTTCCTTCCCACTCATGAGAAGTACAGTGTTGCTTCTCCGGTTTTATTTCTTTATCTTTGATCAGCAACAGCATGTGAGTTCTCCCATTCTTTTCTAGGGTGTATGTGTTCATTCTCCCATCATGAATCACATTCCTGTCATATTGCCATGGTCTACCCAGCAATAGATGACAAACATCCATAGGAATAACATCATAGAGTATTTCATATTTATACCCTCCTATTTTAAACTCAACTAAACATTGCTTAGTGGCATTTACCTGATGCAACCATGAAACTCTATATGGGATTGGATGATCAATCGTCTCCAACTCTAGTTTCTCTACCATCTCTGTAGAAACGATAATATTTGTGCTACCACTGTCCACAATGACTTTGCATACCATGTCCTTGGTTTTGCAAGCAGTCTGAAAAATCTGTTTCTTTGGACTGAACTCTCCACCTCCTTCTCTGGTGTCAAAAGAGCTTTTCACATCGTCAGAGATCTTCCGCCTTCAGCATCCTCTGGGTCAACATTTCGCCTTTGTGATTCAGCAATGTGAGTCTCTCTTTCCTCTTTCTTATTGTCTGGACATTCATAAGACTTGTGTCCAACTTTTCCACACGTGAAGCATTTTATCACTCCACCTCTTCCTCTTCCTATACCTCTAGTACAAGGAAAAATGTTGTTATTACCATACTCTCCTCTCTAATCAGCATACTGCTTTCTCTATCCAGCATATTGCCCTTTATGTGAGCTTCCACCTCTGTCAATCTGAGGTTGAGGTTTCTTCCAGTCTTCCTTAGGCTTCTGACTTCTATCTTGGACAATTGATTTTCCCCTGGCTTGACTTCTGCCTCGACCTCTTTGACCTTGTTTTCAGATCAGCTTCTCTTTTTCCTTTAGAGCCATTTGATAAGCATCTTCCACCGTTCGAATGGTCATCATGCTCATCTCATCCTGAATTTCGTATCTCAAGCCATTCATATACCTAACCTTTTCATCATTACTTTCACGATGACTTGCTCTGATGTTCAACATGTAGAACTCTTCAATGTACTCCTTCACTATCATCAACTTCTATCTCAAGTTCTGCATCCTTCGAAACAGAGTAATTTGGTAATCTCTGGGAATGAATTTCGCTTTCATCTTTGCAATCATCCTATCCCAACTCTTGATTTTCTACTTACCTTGGCAACGTCTGTCAGCTTGTAGCTCATCCCACCACAATGTTACATGTCCTTTAAGTCTCATGATAGCATGTTTGACTTTCTTCTCTTCTTCGACATCTTCACAGTCAAAATATGTGTCCAGAGCTCTAATCCTGTCTAGAAGCTCTTTAGTATCCAAGTTTCCCTCATAAACTGGAATGTCCATTTTAGCTTTTGCACTCATTCTTGCAACAACTCTAATCAAGCGTTCATTTGATGCATCTTCTACTGTGAATTCTTCTTCTCCATGTCTAGCTTCATCTTCACTTTCAGACTCACTGATATCCCTAGCACCCACTGCGCGCCTATGCTTTATTTCCATGTCTACGACTCTGGCGCGTAGATCATGTATATCTCTTTCCATGGCTAGATTTGGCACCTGCCTTCCCCTTTCTCTTGACACCTCCCTATCCTCTAGCGGATCGGGTGTTTGTCTGTCTCTTCTTCTCGGCGGCATGGCTGAGATTTTCTTTCTCACTTTCCCTGTCTGAAGTATACAAATAGAGTCAATTTTTGATACCATCTGACGCAGACACCGACCCTATCGACCCTTGGGTCGACAATCCGCTACAGGATCGCTCTACTTCCTCTCCTTGAGTCGGGTTGACTCTTTGATTCCTCTTCGGGGAATCCAATAAACACAAAATGATGCTTCTCCACAGATACTTGTGAATTGAGCTCACGCGAACGAACATGAAACCTCAATTCCTGCCTCCTTTTGACCAAACGATGTGGTCGTGTTTCTCACGATTTCGAGACCTCGAAGTTCACAACTTCGTGACTTCTCCTCCCAAAATCCTCAACTCTTCACCCTCCAAGAACCAAACTTCTGATGTGCCTAAACACTTGTCACAACTTTCCACTCGCGAGTTTGTGAGTCGAAACTCCCAACTCTTGCTTCCAAATATTACAATACCTGAAATGTCGATACGGGCACGCTCCTTCTCTTGTTAGCGCCCTTCGCGTGTGACCACAAGCTAGGCCTAACTCTAGCACTTTTTGCTTCTCGCCGCTTCGTGAGTTTTGATGTCGAACTCCCGGCTCTTGTCTCGCAAATCCCCGAAACACGAGATGTCAATTGGGTATTGAATTCTTTCAATAGATGACACATGCCCACCCTTCTCTTCCATGGGCCCACCTCAAAATTTGTAATTTCGTGAATCCAAATGTCGAAGCTTCGGTCCTTCCACCCACGAATTCCCGAAATGAACTTTCAGGGGTAGATCCAACAGTCCACGTTGATCTTGATCAATGCCTCTAGTTTCCCTTGGGCTTGTGCTTCTGAATAGCGGCCACCATAATCTCCTTGCTCCTCTGCCAGATCTGATAGCTGGCAGGACTTCGCGGATTCTCCATGGAGAATTAAGATCATCTACTTCTCCCTTCAAGAACTTCTACACTCTTAAACAAAAAATTTTACCACGGAACTTAACCGCCTGCAACACAAACTTGCGACGCCTCCTATCAACATTTCAAGGCACCAACCTCCTATGCTTTTCTTCGACAACTGCGAAGACTCTATCCCTCCTAAGCTTTCTCCAACTCCGAGTCTTAAAGAAGACTCCTGCATGCACTCCTTGCAATGAATCCTTCAATTACTTCAAAGAATTGAAGTCCTTCGACTCTGCGCACTCCCTGCAATAGTAGTCCCTCAACAATTTCTCAACTTCGCAAACTCTGAGACTTTACTCGGCCTGCGCACTCCTTGCACGGCTCCTGTGCTCAACTTGCACTTCTGTGAGAATGAGAACAACGTTAACCCTCCTGAGCTTTCAGAGATAAAACTCTGAACTCTTTGTCAACACACTCCTTGCGGACAATTCAACTGCACTCCTTGAAGGAACTCTTGCTCAAATAGAGAAACAATTGAAACTCATTCCTTACTCTCTCTCAGACTTCAAACACAACTCATGAAATCATATACACAACATATAAAGCAAATGTATAACAGAAAGTAAACATCCATGAGCATAACATTCAATGTGCATACACAGAGAACAAATATGACACCATGAATTTGAATCGAAGTTCTTTTTATTAACTCAAATCTCTGTACATGGGTGTTTTCAACTACATCCCTCTGCTCTCTTCTCTATTCTCTAGGCTCATAATAATCTTACAACTATACAATGAGGGTGTCTATATCCCGTTTCCCTCTTGTGCTCTAAAATTGTCTAATCTAGAATTAAATTCTATCTACATACATTCATTACACATAAAGGCTCCTATCTACTATGGACGAGAGCGGATCCCTCAAGGTCCTTTTACAATAATACAAGCATGCCTCCACTTAATGACTTCATTAATATTTCAAAACATTTTCAAAAAATGTGCTTGGTGCTTTTCCAGTTGTCTCTTATCTCTGCGCTAGCTCGCTGCTGCCTATACTTTCATGCCCTTGTGATGCTCCTACATCATTGTTGAAATATTCCTTTGTCTGCAAATTTGGAGGCTGAGGGCTGCCCTCAATGCTTTTTGCAGATTCAACTCTGTCACATGCCAATCTGTCAATCTGCTCATTTTTATCTGAGATCTCAAAAGAAATGACCTAGTCTTTATGCGAATTAGAAACCATAGGTACATTTGATATGATGTCAAAAGTATCTACAAACTTGAAGTCAAAATGGAGGTCATATAGAACCTTTGGATCTTTATGAAAAGTATCCTCTTCAACCACATACTTTTCAGCACAATCAAACTTTTCATGTCCATTAATTTGGCAAAACAAATTAAATTCATGACAACATTTTGGAAAAAGGGCATCAGCTGAAATGTCATTTTTACAGAACAAATGGAATGCATCATGAAAAACTTTCAAAGAGATTATACTGGCAGTTAGAAGAGATCTACACCAGTCAAGGGTTGCTCCTTTCAATGAAAAACTAAAAAGCTTGATCTTGACATCCTCATGCACAATCTGACGTTCACGAATAAACTCATGGAAATCTAGCAGATTTTCAGGTGGAACCTCCCAATATTTTCCTTTAAATATAGGAAGAATACCTTCCCATTCATCTCTACTAGGTAGAGGATCAAGGAAACCAAAAATCTTGGAAAAATCACAGAAAGCATACCTTCGCTAAGATCTTGTTCATTTCATACCAGTGGAGTCGCCAACAGATTTCAGAAAAATGGAGTTGCCACTGAATCCGTCCTTCATGGAGTTGCCAGATAGATGATTACAACCGAAAATATGTCCAGACTTTGTCTATCATCAAAGATGGATCTTGTTGTCTCCCAAGGAAGTTGAGCTTCAATCTCCTCTCCCCGACAATGATGCCAATTTGTTATCACTCGAGGAGTTCTTCAAGGTTGTAGCTCAAAGAAGCCTGGTAACTTAACTAATATCTCAATGGTGTATAATATTCTCTTAATTGGATCAAGTCAGATAACTAAATCATACCTTCTCTCTCAAGACATGCATAAACATAACCAGATGACAACGCTTTTAACTATCATTGTTTAGAGGGTTTGTAAATAAGTGAATGTATGGAGAATTCTTACTATGCCAGCAGACTCACACATAAAGATACATGAATGGCCGGCCACAATGAGAAAAATGATATTTTCAATTCAACTCATCAAAGCAATGATAGGATGACAACCATCAGGCTTTAGAAAAGCATAATAGACATGAATTAAACATCCATGTGCAAATATAGAATAGACAGGAAAATGTAAGTCTGAACAGATAATTGCAAAAGAAGCTTGTATAAACTGATCTACAAATGAGAAGCTTGGGTACAGAGTGTGAAAAAGTCTCCAAAGTTGAACCCCTAGTTTATAAAATTGATAGGATTTATAGCCTTTACAAGCATTTTTATATCCTCAAAAGATGGATCTGATAACCTCTTCTCCTATCTCAAATTCAAAATTGTGAGGTGGCTAGAAAAGACATAAATTTCTGGAAATATTATGCTTAAATATTTACCCATATATCTCTAACAAAAACCGTTGTGTACAAACTGGAAGAGGAATTTTTATATTGGTTTGTTTTGATAAAAAACCTCTCTCAGTTCTTTGATATTCATTTTCATTTGCTCGGGATCTGTATTTCAAAAACATGTGTCAAACAGGGAAATTCTGAGATCCAAAAATTAGGGCTTAGAGATGATTTTGATTCTCTAAATATATTACACCTACAGGAAAAATGAGAGAGGTATTGTTGTTTAACATGTTAGAAAAAAAAATCTCCACCCGTTTCGAAAAATTATTCTTCAGTCGCTCAGAATCACCATTTGAAAATTATGACTCAATATAGTAAAAACCGACTTTTCTACACTTTCGGTGGCTAAAAGAGCCCCAAATTTCATGTTTAAGCTGCCGAAAGCTAGGGATTTCGGTGGATTAGAATCCCTTTTGGGAAGGCGCTTAGCCACCGAAACCTGAGTTTTGGATTTTTTGAAATAAATATCAAATCCAATGTTTTTCAAACTTTATTACAAACCTAAGGCTCTAAAAAATGAACCTTAAAAAATTTAGAAATGTATTTTTCAATGACTTCCTATCACCTAAAATAAACAAATTTGATTGTCTTATTTGAGGAGATAACAATTACTTCCCTGGGAATTCCCTGCACTTTCCTTTGGTTCCCATCCTCATCCAATTAAGTAAATGTCTTGTTATGACAGTCTAGGATAGCATGATCTTGATCCAACCAATCCATCCCAATTAGACAGTCATATGAACCTAAAGGAGAGATGTTCAAAGCCACCCTTGTGTTCAGTCCATTCATGTCCATAAGACATGACTTAACCATCTCATTAACTTTTCTTTTGGCTCCAATATCCAGGTGCACCAACCAAGATTTCCCATGCTTGCTTCTTGGCAAATGCAAAATTTCCACCATCTTAGGATCTATATAACTATGACTAGCTCCTGAATCAATTAAAATAGCAATGGTTTGGTTGTTCATCATACCTTCCACCTCAATCATATGTTACCGATACTCTGCTTGCTTGTTGTCCAAGGATGCATAGATCCTTGGTACATTTCTTCCCATGTCCTCCACTGTTTCAGCTCTTTGTACATTGTGAACAGTCCTCCCTTTTTCACCTCTGTGACGACAATCTCTGAACATGTGATATCCTTTTCAACCCCAACATTGAATTGGTGGTTGACTTGGCCTTTGACCCTCTATGTCAATCGTTATGGGTTCTCTAGGATTTTGTTGTCCCTGTGGATTATTTCTAAAGAATGGTGGCTTAGATCATTTCTTCCTTTGATCCACCTTGAATTTCTTTTTGTCTTCCCAAGATTTTTGGAAAGTTGGACTTGCTTTCTATTGATCATATAGGCATTTAGCTTGCCTTATGGTCTCCTCCAATGTCTTGGGATCATCACATTGTATTTTCTCACTAATGAATGGTGGAAATCCACTTAAATACCTTTGAATCTTAATTGTTTCATCCTTGATGAAAGAGACATACTTTAGTAGTTTTAAAAACATTCTCTCATATTCATCTATGGTCATAATCCCAATCTTGCATTTAAAGAACTCTTTCATTTTCTTGTCATAGTATCTTTTAGTCAAGTATTTCTTTTCGAAATATTTCTTGAATTCCCTCCAAGTAACACTTTTCTCTTTAATGTGTTGCGCCTGCACAAGATGATCCCACCACATGGATTCCTTTCCCTTGAGTTGATAGATAGCAATTCTACCTTCTGCATGAGAAGAATAATTATGAAATTGGAAATACTTTCTCATGCCCAGCAGCCATGTCTCTATATCTTCATCCTTCTTGTGCTCACCATCAAATGTAGGAGATTTGATTTTGTTCATTTCTCCTTGTAGCTCATCCACCCTAGACCTCTTGTTCTTCCTAACATGGGATGGACTTGAGCTACTATGTGTTCTCTTATTGGAATGCCTCGGGGAGTGGTGGTGATGTCTACTAACACTTCTTGCTCTTTTTTTCTCATCATGAGATCTGTGACTTCCAGATTTGCTTGAGCCACTCTCCTTATCTAATTTCTTTTCTATTATGTTCAAGATCTGCAATAACTTCATGTTAAATTCATCCTGCTACTCATTTCCTTTCATAAGCCTTTCATTATCATCTTTATGGCTTTGGAAATCCTTCTGTAAATTTTTAATGGTCTCTGCCATATTCGTGTTTTCATTTCTTTCATCTCCACATCCATTGGAGTTTGTTCCTTCCATGCCTAAATGGACATCCATTCCTCTGATTTCATATTCCTGGATGTGATTCCCTCGTGCCTCTTCCATTACTCTAGACTCTATGCTGATCTTGATCTGATCTAGTTGTTTTTAACTCTGCAAAATGTGCAACCAACAAAACTTTGTCAGGCTAATTGTTTCAACAATTTCATGAAAAATATGAACCATTTTGGTTCAATAATATATCAGAACTTTTTCTTCTGATTTCTTGCAAAATTGAATGCCCAGATCAATTTTTTGGGTGTATATTTAGATTCCATGGTCCGAGACCTTTCCAACATATATTCTCATGCTCAATTCCAAGTCTTGAGAAGAAAGTTATCGTTATTTCAAAATTGCCCATTAACTTTTCTGATAATTTTTTTTCAACTTGGCGCAACTCTGCACTATAATATGTATTTTTGCACCTACTCCTTTGGAATTTTCATAGGATCTCAATTGGGTTTCCTCATATACATATTATGGACACTCTATCCAAGTTTCATCTCTTTCTGGGTTCTTGGTTATTAGTTACAACCTGCTGAAGTTCTAGGCCAATATACCATATTGTAATAGATATGCTACAGGTTCCTTATTTTCCATATTAATCACTTTTAACATGCCCAAAAATTTAATTCAGCTCTGGGAATGTCTTCTATGGTTCAATATATTTCCATTGACTACTCTTGCGTCTCAATCTGATTCTGGAGCATAAATTTATGGCTCTTTGAAGCTAGATGGGCCTTACAATTTACCCTTCACTATTCTATTGTAACTTTCTCATAAAAGCTCCATTTGACGAATAGTTTACACCATTAGAAAGCTATCTCCAAGCTCTTTTATTTGAGTTTTAGAGACAGAGTGTACCTTTGGTATATCTCTGTCTCATGGTTTTTTAGTTGCTAAAAATGCTCTTAAGGCCCTCAAAAACGCGCTGCAAAAAGATGGTGTTCAAATGATATAAAATGTCGCAGAAAATCACTGGTTTTCTGTTGTTGTTCATCGTTCAAACGACTTCACACACACAAATTTCAATCTTTGCACCCGTATTTACCATGTTCATCAACAACACAAGGTAAATTGTGCTTCGTGCACTTTAAAACCACTGTGTATCACTTCTTTATTGCGCCAATAACTTGCAGGCACTACTTTTTTGTCACGCACCAATACCCACCGCCCACATTTTTGGGACCGTGCACCGATATCCACCGCGCGCATTTTTTATACCATGTGCCAATATCCACCACATGCAGTTTTTGTACTGCGCGTTGATATTCCACGCACATTTCACTAGATGCGCTGCACCATGCCAAAGTTTAGTACACCCCACCGTGCACCATTCACTAAATTGTTGTGCAACCAAATTTACCCACATTACACGCATAGCTACCATACTCCACTGCGTTGTGCCAACACTACGCACACCATGCGTGTCATTATTATGTGTGTGCACACCACACAATGCTAAATTTATCGCGTTGTCTTGTACACCAACATTTTTCTGCGCACGCCCACACACTAACATTTTTTCACGCGACACCAAAATTTAGCACGCACACCTGCACACTAACATTTTTCCACGCGGCACCAAAATTTAGTGCACTAGCCAACATTCCAATATCTTGTCACGCAGTGCCAAATTTTACTTATCACAATATTTTCACTACGTATCATGTATTTTTAGTGTGACCTCCTGTGCACACTCATTTTTATGTGCAACAATTCCTGGTGAATTCCACTGCAGAAATTGGGGCTTTTGGCTTAAAATTTTCCCCAATTTACCATAGACATTCTGCAACTATGAAAATCCTTCAATTTCAGTCAATAACACCAGTTCAACCTCTGTAACAACAAATTGTTGTGGATTGACATTTCTGGAACGAATTTATCCAAAAATCAATTCGTGAATTGAGAATTTTAAATATAAAACTCGCTCCAACTGTTATGGCTTCTCTGTAACTTCAAATTTGACCAATTCCAGGTCGGAATTTGCTAGAACAGATATTAAAACAATAATATTTCACCACTTGGCCAAATTTCCCCATTTTCTCATGAATTTAAAAATAGAAATTGGGGCCTTTCCCCAATTCCACCCAGTTGTTGTTACTTTTTACCATGGACGCTCTGCAACTCGAAATTTGGCCATTTTAAAATTAATCCTTTGTGAAAATCACTTCACTCAACTTGCTCGGCCCATCCAGGCTCAGTGTTGAAAATTGAAGCTCTGATATCAATTTGTAACGTCCTGGGCTATCCATGCCAGACCATGCTACACCAGAGAACTCTTATTGTTCTCTCTGCGGAACATACTATAACATACCTAGTATCCAACTGAGTTATGCCACATAAAATTTTCGAACTGCATGCAATTAAGATACATACACACAGAACTCTTGCAAAATAATTTATATAAAATGTAACAGACAAATACTTTACATAATTTCATGAATTCATACTGAAATAATAGTAAACACAGACATGCAGAATATACGGGAAATACCCATAAACATACAGACAGTTATAATCATGCATAGGAGAAACCCATAAAAATAAGCACGTAAATAACAATGCAACATGTAAATTTGTCACACAATTGACACTTATCTTTGTAATAATATCACCAACTGCGTGCAGACCGTCCAAAAACCTCCCAACCTTAGACCACATTGTTCATCACTCTCAACAGTGAGTCATCCCAGAGATGGGACTAAACTCCACCTAGGTAAAGGGATTCATAACCAGGCTAAAGGCTCATAGACAACAAGAAAGACTTTGTCTCAGGTGCTCACTCAACTGACAGCCTACAGTCCCTCATTCCCCACATGTATGTCCCACCCTAGGAAGTGTGCCCCTTCTCTGCTCAATAGTCCCTTGGCTGCCCCACTTCCCTTCCAGGGCTTCAACAACAGGTCGGACAGGAAGTCTCAAAGCACTCTAGTTGTAGTTCAACACCTTCAGGAAATAAATTCCCTAGCAGTTCTCTCATCCAGAGAGAAATTGCTCATGGGTGTGACAACCTACCTCTTCAGTATCCCACAGTCTTGACAACCTGCTTCTTTAGTCCAACTCCCAAGCTAACAGCTACACAAATAGATATGGCTCCTGATAAAGGTTCAGGTATAGTGATAGGAATGTATGAAGGATAACTGACTGCGTGAGTGCAATGGTCATGGAATCATGGTTGGATGATGGATGGAATGATGGAAAAAATGATGGAAAAGATGATAGGAAATGAACTAAGTCCCAAAAATATGTATGCATGTCCCCAACTTGACACTTGTCATGTTGGGAGCTACTTTGGCCCACTTGTCCCCAACTTTAGAACTTAGGATAAAATAATTATCCATACTTTATTTTTAAGAAATATTAATCTAATATTCCTTTTTGGCTTAAGCTTCCTAGCTTAGCCCCTTTCCTTAACTTAGCCCCTCCCTTTCCCTAACTAGTGGAGTTTAGTCCTCCATCTCTTCTATCATGGTTGGTTTGCATGGAACGATGTATTTTATATTAATTATGAGACATATACAAAAATAGGCTCACTGGCATTTAACATCTAGGCTCTCCGGCCTAATCCAAACATAAGCATCCTAGCTTATAATAACTGGATCACCAGCCTATAAAACATAGCATATACACTAAAGGCTCCTTGACCTCCAAATAGCCCACACTCAAGTTGTTGCACACAGTATCTAGGAATGTTCACACTTCATCATTTCACTGCACAGTACATGCACACACTATGCCATGAAAGCTTCATACAAAATGATCTCAGACAACTCATCAGCTTAAGTACATTTGCATTTACATTTAAAATTGGGTTTTGCCTTAGGGATATTACACACGGAGTGGGTGTATCTGCATCTATTGGTCGACTACTCCGTAAACTGGCATGGGAAGTCGCTTGTTACAGTGAGGAACATCCCTGATACTTTTTGTACATGAATCCATGAGCTTCACTTTTTGATATTTTTCCCTTTGGACAAACACTTTTTGGTAACTTTTATAGTTATAAATATAAAGTTTCTACTGGATTACTTGTTTTTGTAAATAGTGTGATTGGATTTATAAATGTCTCAAATGTATGGTTAACACATAATTAGCCAATGCATCTGTCAATGTATTTAGACATATAGGAATATGTTGATATTCATTGTAATCAAAATATCTTTCCAAGAGACAAATTCATAAATATACCCTTAAAAAAGTAGGACTTCAGATGGAATAAATGTTACTCAATTGTAGTACTACTAACTTCGAATCAATTCGTACAATAAGATGATGGATGCAAGTGAAACAATGTCAGTTAACAACTCGATAAATTCACTATATTCCACGATATTATTAGTTGCACGACCAAGGAAAACACCATGTAGACTGATCAATTCATTTGTAGGTGTGTAGATTGTCCAAGAAGAAAACACTAAGTTTTGAGTATTGCGACTAGCACCATCAAAAAATCCAATATAGGGTAGAGAAGACACCGACATCTGGAAACCAAGCACAATGTAAGGTAAGCAACTAAAAGGCGGAACCAAAAATAAAAATCACACAAGATTATGATACACTAAAAATACACAGCACTCATGCAAAATGGTTTAAGCATAGTACTTCTACCAGCTCATAATCTACCAGCTCATAGGCCCCCTTCTCAAACACTTGTTTGAAAATATAAGGGTTGCATCACATAGGTTCAAATTTACATGCCCCTAATAATTCACGATCTTATTCATAAAGAAGAACCAAATCACCCTCAGAAAAAACACGTGGTTTGACATGCTTGTCATATTGAGATTTGAGATATGTTTTCTAAGTTTCAATGACTAAGGAAACATCAAGGTGGGTTTCTTCTAATTGCATCAAATACAAGAATTTCTCTTCAGCTGAGGTGTTAGGCAGAAGTTTGACGGCTAGTTTCAAGGATGGGATTTCACATTCAATCGACAGAATTGCTTCAATACCATATACTAATTGGAAAGGTGTGAACTCAATGGTAGACTTAACATATGTTTAATAGGCCCACAATGCCGAGAAAAGCATTGTGTACCAACTTGACGTGTAAATTCCTACCATCCGTCGAAGCATAGTAGTGATAACTTTGTTGATTGCTTCAACCTGGCCATTGGCCTACGAATAATAAGGGGTTGAGTTTTCATGTCGAAGACCCAACTTCTCGGTACGTTCATACATCACGAAATTGTGAAAATGACTACCATGGTCAATGACAATTGCTTGAGGGACACCAAATCTAGTAACGATATGATTGAATATGAATAATGTTGTAGTTTTCCCGATATTATCAAATGTAGGCATTGCCTTGGCCCACTTAGTGAAATAATCCATGGCTATAATGATGTATCCATGCCCCCCGGACGAGTGAGGGTTACATGTCATGAATTCAATGCCCCATTTAGTGAATGGACCAATGGAAAATACAAGGTGAAGAGGAGAAGGATGAGATTGGATCTTATTGTTGTAGGTTTTACAAGCCTGGAATTTCTAGATGGCAGTAATGCAATCCTTGAACAATTAAGGCCAGAAATAACTAGCTCATGAGATCTTTTGGGAAATGGCATACCCAGACATATGACTGCCACATGCTCCAGAATGATAGTCATTCAAATATTTATCAGCTTCATCATAGGTGAGACATCGTCGAAATATGGAATCAATACCATGATGGTAAAGGGTATCACCAAGGATAATGTATTGATGGTCTTGATACCGAATATGAGGATGATATGTACTAGAAAGATCAGGCTGAAAAGTTTGGGTTTGGAGATAAATGATAATATCTCCATACCATATGTTGTCAGAACTGATCAGAAAGATAGATTCATCAGGTAAGGAATTATCTTCCACAATTTATGTTTCAGTAGAGGGAAGGTCAGATATCAATTCAGGAAAAACCAAATACTTCTTTGACTTGGTGCATTCAAATTCCAAATCAAACTCTTGGAGAATAACTATCCATTTAGATTATTTCCCCCCCAACAATTATCGAGTAAGGATGTGTTGCATGGGGTTGCAATCGAAAATGACTGTGGTTTTGCGTAATAATATGTAGTGATGGAAATGTTGAACAACTGCCAAAACTAGCTTCTCCACATGTAAATATTTAGTTTCGGTGGTCGTGAGACTCCGACTCAAATAGTATATAACATTTTCATTATGTGAATCATCCTCTTGGACTATAACAATAGCAATGGTAGAGTCTGAAGCAGCTAAGTACAGTAAATAATGTCTACTATAATCAGGTGGAAACAAAATTGGTGTACAGGTCAATACGAGTTTCAAAGATTCAAAGGCTTTGTTGGCAGTGTCGTCCCATAAAAAATCGTAACCTTTTTTCAAAAGTTGAGTAAATCCTTTCATTAATTTAGCATAGTTGGGAATGAATCGACGTAAAAAAAATTCCTTCCCTTGCAAACTTTGGAGTTGGCTTAGTGTGGAAGGAGGAGGTAAATTGAGGATAGCCTCAACCTTTATAAGGTCCACTCTAATCCCATGTATAGACACGATAAAACCATGAAGTCTTCCAGACTCCACACAAAAAACACATTGCTCTAGATTCAATCGTATACGATAATAATGACAGCACAATAAAATGGCCCGTAGATGTGTCGAGTGATCTTGACGATGCATAGAATGCGTCAGTAGATCGTCTAGATAGGGTTGTACAATGTGCTTAATTTCATGAAAATCATAAGACATAGCACGTTGAAAAGTCGCACCAACATTTTTGAGACCAAAAGGTAGTTTCTGGTATGCAAAGGTTCCCCAAGGGAAAATAAAAGCAGTCTTATGTTGATCCGCAGGTAAAATATTTATTTGATTATAGCTGGAGAAACTGTCCATCAAGGAGAAGATTTCAGTCCTTGCACAGTCTTCAACAATCTGGTCAACGAAATGGGTTGGATAATTTTCATTGGGACAAGCTTTGTTTATATCCCTACAATCTACATGAACATGGATTGTGCCTTGTTTTTTATTAACCGAAACAAGATTGGACACCCAATCAGTCAAAGCCACAAGATAGACAAAACCCGGTTTAAGAAGTTTTTCAACTTCGAGCTTAATAGCAGTAGGCGTGGGTGTGTTGGACGAAGTCTTTGTCGAACTAGTTTAGTGTCTAGGTAAGTATTAATCTCATGTACAACAATATCTAGATCAATACCAGACATTTCTTCGTGACTGCAGGAAAAAATGTCAAGGAATTCTTGGAAAAGAAATTTATAAGTACAGACCTCATTAGCAGAAGATGAGAGACCTATGTGAACATTTTCCATGACTCCTGGCTTAATCGAGATATCAAGATGTATGGTAGGTGAAATATTACCCAAGTTCCCTTCATAAAAAACATCATGTGTTGGTTCAGGAATAGAGGAAATAATAACAACGGTTGACAGTGTTGAAATCTGTTGATAACTCTCTATGGTCTCGAGTTCTAGGAAGAGAATAGAACGATGATGCCCATCGTCTCATGGAGTATCTTCCACAGACATAACTATCATGATCATCTCATCAGTGGGAAATATCAGATGAAATGGATTAAGAGACATATCACAGAGAGAACGAGGGGAAGGAGTTGCCGATTGAATGGCTTGATAAGCCAATTCTACTGGACTCAAAGGAATTCAATCGTTGTAACAAAGACATTCATTAGATCTAGGTACTATCCAAGGGTCATAAGACTCAGGGGTTTCACTAATAGTGGTTGATATTATGTTAATTGAAGTGACAAAATGAGGAGGAATATCGGGTGGTGGAATGGGGAACGTACCCATTAATGTTGAATCTTTTAAAAGACCCACACTGATATTCTCATAACTAGGTGTTTTCAAAGTGAAAGGTATGTTTCTAGCACATGAATTAGAATTAAAGAAATCCATTTGATCGACAGTAATAAATTTTCCTTTGTGCGGGAAACATAACACACGAAAAAGAGTAGAAACAATTACGTGCATGGAATCAATCCAACTATGGCCAAGTAGAAGGTTGTAATCAAGAGGTGCATCAAAGACCTCAAATTCAACATTAACCGCTTTACCTTCTAACGTAATAGACAACGAAGGGATAACACCATAAGGTTTAAACCCTGTACCATTAAAATACTTGAGAGTATTGTGTGACTTGGTAAGGGTAGGAGAGCCAATAGCTTTCCAACAAGTAACAAACATAATGCAAGTCGAGGCTCCTTCGTCAATAACAGTTCAACAAATATTCTTACTTTCCACAACAACTTGTATCTGAAATGCTAACTAAGGAGGAAGCCTTGGAATATGGTCTTCCAAGACAAATATTATTAAATTGGTATCAGTAGGATCAATTCCACCAATATCCTTTAACAACACCTTTCGTTGAGTGGGACAACTTTGAAGGACTTCGAGATCTGACATCATAGAGGGTGCTTGCCCAAGGTCTTCTACAATACTCTATTTTTGGGCAGCACGTGTGTTATAGAAAGATTTGCCTCACCATTGTTATCTTGCACAGAGGGTCTTTTTCCATTTCCCTATGCAGACTTATCAACCCCTTTTTTGATAAATCCAGAGCCAAAAATGTATATTTTTCCACATATACGCTCCCTAACTGCTTTGCAAGATGTGTATATGCTTGTTGCTCCACTACAGCTCGCATTTCCATAAAATGAAAAATCAGGTTGGTTTTCCATGTCACGAAAAAGATCTCTAATCTTTGGCCTTCCATATATTGGAAACATTCTGGCTTGGCCCTTCAGTTGCATTCTGGAGGCTATAAGAGCATAATTTCGAGCTATGGAAAAAGGGGGAGAAAGAATTCAACTTCGAGAGCAAAGTTACTCTGGAGAAATTACTTCATATTGAGTCTACATCCCTTTGTCCCTCAAGACTGAACACAGTGTTTAGCCCCCAAGCTCTTTCCTTATTGTCGAGAGAACCTCATTACCTCTTTGTGGTGAGCTTGCCTTTGGTGGAGGATTGAAGTGGTGGAGACCCAGTTGGAAGGAACTTGGTTTCTTGGTTTTGAACCATGCCGACACGAAAGTCTGTAATGTTGATACTTTTGTTGATCAATTATTAATAGAGATACTCCTTTCTCGTCCTATCGATATCTTGCAAATATATGATTATTATCCATGGGAATGTTTGTAATGTTTATTAATGGATTGTGTTATCCGATGTGATAACTCATTTTATACATTGTCACTATATACTTGCATCGATTTTTTGTTTAGAACTTTTTGTAGGTGTAAAGCTTTGGGTCAAATTGTTCAACGGTGGAACGACATCAAACGATTGAATCGAGGTAGGATTATTCCTGATATTGCACATTAGTTTATATAGCACATGTTGGAACTGAGTTTATTTATACAATCATACCTGTCTGTCGTGGTTTACCCTTGGCCATAGAGAGTTTTTCCCTTGTAACAAAAATGGCGACTCCACTGGGGAGAGATCTTCCTTCTAAAGGTTTAAGTACCTTTTTCTTCTTACCTTGCTCTTTTTCCTTTGTGTTTCTTGTCGTATCACTGCTGGACAGATTTTGTTCACTCTGGGTCTAAGTTTTCATCCTTTTACCCTTGCATGGCCTTGTTTTAAAGCATATACGCCCTTTTTGCCTTGACAGTTGTGTATACACGCTTGTTGTCTTACTGCAAGAAGAGTATATACGACCTTTCCTCTTGAAAAATCATGTATACCACTTCCCCTTGCTTGCTTGCATGGTTTAGTGACTGCTGGGTAGGTTTTGTGGATCATTGAGACTTCTTAGGTCTCTATGGTGCCTGTTGAGATTATCTGGGATGACAGGAAACCTGTTTGGAGTTGAATTTTTGGGTGGTGTCTTTCTCTTTGTTTTCCATTTTTTATTTGTCCTTGGTAGTTGGGTTGTCTGCTTAGCTGCTTGGTGTTATGCTCGAGTGATTTATTTTATACACAGTAGAAGCTATATATCAAGTCGCTTATCAGTCCATGCATTTTCTTTTTAATGCATTGAAAATACAAAAAATTAGGTATTTTGCATTGGTTGGTATTCTTGTCTTGGAACCTTTATCATTAGGTTAGCACATTTAGTGAAAGATTGCATTTTACTTCTGAGTTGCAGAGTTAAATTTGAAGATTGCACTATTTTTATTTAGCATATCACTCACTGAAAAGTTAAAAGTTAGTCTTTGCATTATATCTATTTTTATTTTCATGCAGAGTCATAACACCATGAGTTTCATTTCCATACCTTTTTGAGTAATCATGGCCAATGAAATTTACGCTTTAAACTAAAATTGATTAGTAACAATTTTATTGTTTAGGGTGCACAAACTAGCCTAGGATTTAGTGCCTTGGAATAGGATTTTGTGAGTAAACTTATCCAAGGCAATTAAATCAACTTATGTGTCTGAGACAGGGAGTTGAGAAATCCATTGTATAATTGGTAATATCATGAGGCTCCTCTCACACCGGAGTTAAGCATGAGGTCACACGAAGTTTTTTGAATGCATAACCCCTGGATACTCACCTAGCATCAGAGATATTTCTGTGGATTTATTCCTATTTGGGGATCTTGCTAGTATCCATACCTATGTGAGAGGTGGTGCTTTCAAGGTTTCGTGCTTTTCTACCCTGCCCATATGGTAATCCAGACTCACAACTATTCGCCTGTGCATCGGTTATAAAGTGGTTGATTAGTTGCTTGACTTAGGTTTTTCATAGGTTACTTGCAGGGGTTATTCTGCTTGTATCCTGAGCCAGATAGGGGTTGGAAAACACACAACCTTTATGGAAGAGTACCTCTACGAGGGGATCTGACCGACTGGTTGTTAATCCTACGAAGACCCTTATAATTGATTCTGTTACCTCCAAACTTTATCAAGGAGTCTCAGGTCGCTCATGGACGAGACATACCTTCTTTAGCGAGGGAGGCACTCAGCCACTTTAGCCCGTTTGCATGCATTTTGACCATTTGACTTTTGGTATGATCTTTGACTATTAGTTGACCATAGGATTTTGTGATGAGTCTTTGTTATCATGGATAGTAGAGTTTCTTTTTCTCCCTCATTTACTGCTACCCACCCCATGATGCCTACTCATTTCATGGGGACATACCCTTCCACTTTTTATAATGATATGCAGAATTATGGTACTCAGTCAATGCCTTGGGTCTCTAATCATTTTTCTCATGGTATGTCTGATATGTCTTCGCACTTACCATCCTCTATCTCGCCTTCTTATGCGAATACAAGTTTTGGGTCTGGGGGCATGATGCCTCCTTCTTATCCCTCTTCGTTTGGTGCGAGTCATATCCTTCAAACACCTCTTATGTTAGGAGGTTGGAATCTTCCTTCCTACAAATCCACTATGCGAGAAGTAAGTGCCCAACTATGCAATCATTCTACTTATTACACTCTGTCCACCTATCCTTCTTCCACCATGTCAGTTCCTATGAACACTTTTCCCCTGGCTGACCTCCATCTGTCCTCTGTTGTTTCATCTGGGGGAAGTTAGTTTTTTAGTATGGGCAACCCCCCCCATGAAGTTCCTTTGTCTGGGGGAAACATATATCCTCACATGAGTAACCCGTGTCATGTCACTTTCTCTTCGAAAGCGGTTTCCTCAGTGTCGATGCTCTTACAACCCTTTATGAATCAGTATGGAAGAGGATACTATCCTATTGGACAGGGATAGGGTGTAAACCAGGATCCTTCCTAGCCTGCAATTTCTCAAAACCAATCTTTCATTGGACCTTGGTCTCAAATTCCACAATTCACTACCGCCACAAGTCCAGTCACTGTGTGTCATACTGGCGTTATATCACCAACCTCTGCTAGTCATGTTGGAGATTGGTCGACAACCTCTATGAGTCATGTTGAAGACCTGAAACCAGCCATTGCAAGTCATGATGGGGGCACAAGTCCAGTCACTACATGTCATAATGGCATTATATCACCAACCTTTGCTAGTCATGTTGGAGATTGATCGACAACCTATGCGAGTCATGTTGAAGACCTGCAACTAGCCGCTGCAAGTCATGCTGGGGGCACATGTTTGGTCAATGCTAGTCACATTGCACATCCATCACCAACCTCTGCTAGTCATGTTGGGGATCCATCACCAACCTCTGTTAGTCATGTTGGAGATTTTTTACTAGCCTCTGCAAGTCATGTTGGGAGTATGTCACCAACCATTGCAAACCATTCTGGGGGCATTCATATGATTGAGAATCCTAGATGTCTCAGACGTAAGCCTAGATTCCTTTGTAGTAATTGTGAAGGAAGTCATCTTACTCATTTGTGTCCTATTATTGTTGGGATACCAAAAGCATGGGGCTCACCTAAGGGCCCTTCGGGTTCTGAGGCATCTATGGTTTCACAGCACTCTCTTCCTTCTTTGGTTGATACAATAGTCATGCCGATGCAATCTTCGGCTGACACCCCTTTTCCTTTAGGGGTTGATGCATCCTTTGACCTTGTTGTCTCACATATCATCTGACCTATGGTCATGTCGATGAAATCTTCAACCGACACCTCTCCTATGTTCAGGAGTGATGCATCTCTTGACCTTGTTGTCTCACATCTTACTCAACCAACGATCGTGTCGATGCAATCTTCGACCGACAACACTCCTATCTTTTGGGGTGATGCACCTCTTGACCTTGTTGTCTCACATCCTATTCAACCAATGGTTGAGGAAGTGGTCGTATCGATGCAATATTTGATTGACCCCACTCTTATCTTGGAGAGTGACAAGTCTAAGGAAGTGGTCATGCCAATGCAATTTTTGGTCGATCCCACTCTTCTGGTTCTAGTTCTATACCTTTTATGCCATGTCCTTAGCATTTCTAGCACTTCACCTTTTGAACAAGAGAGAGTCTTACTCTTCCCAAGTTCTCTCCCTCCAAGTCCTGATGAGGTTCCCTTTGATTCGGATGGTCTTGTGGGGCATCCAATGCCTCCGCCTATGTCTTTTCCAAGAAGATACATTATTTGATATAACACAGAGACGATAACCTCCATTAGCACTTTTCCCTCCTCGACTTGAAGATCTTTGGGTCTTCCCGAGCTTGTGTCGATTCTTCGTAAGATACCGACATCCCATAGAAGGTCTGCACGAGAGCCTTGGCCTCCCCCATGACTTTCTGCCTAGAATCTCCCAACGAGTCCAAGTTAAGCCCTTTTCCGACTCGTTCAAAAAGCGAAAAGATTGTCGAGCGATTTTTTCCTTTCATGCTCGTTAATTTGGATTTGAAAGGTCATGAGTCTTAGTTAAGCTCTTTTTCGACTCGTTATTAAAAATTGAAAAGATCGTTGAGTGATTTGTCCCTTTCAAACTCATTAAAATTGGATTTGAAAGATCATGAGTCTTGGTTAAGCTCTTTTCCGACTCTCTATCAAAAATGGAAAAGATCGCCGAGTGAACTTGTCTTTTTCACACTCGTAAATTGGATTTTAAAAGGCATCTATTTGGCACAAGTTTACCCCTTTTTCACACCAAGTAGACTAAAAGATATAAAAAAGAACATTTTTCGACATTAAATTGTGATTGCATCTCATGCCCTTACTTGCAGTATTGACCCTTTAACAGGTTCTCGGTTTGCATTATAAACCATGGCCCAAGCAGTTTGCATCCTCAACCAAGCAGAGCCTTGTTTATATCCTTCCCAATTTGACACCCTATACCCTGGAGGGAACATCACCCAGAGTTTCCATCTCCCGCATGCATTTCCTTGCATTGAGGATAGGTACGTTCCACTGCTGGAACTAGTTTTTCTTACTTGAGACACTCATTCCCTCCTTTGTATCATAGCATTCACTTGTTATGAAAAAACAAAAAACCATGGGCGAGAATGGAGTACTATATTGTAATTGGCAGCAGTCGTCTCGCTTTTGAATAGAGCACAAAGTTATTGAGTCCTTGCGTCATCATAATTTTGGGTTTAGCATGGCCTTAGGAAGCTGATCTCGTTACAGATTTTTCTCTACCGACTGGTTAATCTTCCAGTCACTATAGAGAAAATTATGGATGCCTCCTGCATCTAGTTGTCACATCATTGATTCTATGTTTTCGAAGTCCACCGTATGTCTCATGCTCTTGTTCAAAGGAATTCTATCATGTTGGCCACTCCTCAGAAATCTTGACTTTGCATGTCGGTCATACCCTCAGTTTGTCTCAGAATCACATGATACTTTGGTCTTATGATGCACCCTGGCCCTACTTTCATCATTGGTAGGTCACCTTGAACTCAGCAATCAAAATTTCATCATGGGTCGTTGACTAGGTGGTTTCCCTTGTGCTCGACGGCAAGACATATATTCACACTTTGGGATTCGTGCAGTGTCTTGGATGCTATTAGCCTTATTGGTGGTTTCCTTGCCTTTGTCAGCAATTTTCATCATTGGTTGTTATTCAGAGGGTATTTTTCATGTATCGCTTACATTTGGCACAAGCGAAAGATGCACAGGGTAGTTGGTTCATGAACATGTTCTTCTTCCAATCTCCACCAAATCATGAAGCTCCTATTTTGTTCCTTGTGTTGACTGATGAGAGATGCCTTAATGCTCTCCTTTCAGTGGGTCTCTTTCCATCAACTTCAGCTCATGTATTATGTATACGAGACCTAGAGTTTTACGAGTACTTTGAGGCTTGCAGTCATTAGTGGCAGTCTCTCTCGCCATTGACAGATGGGAATACATCAATGTCTCCTGATCAATGGATCTCTCAAGTGTTTGACACCAGCTCCTTTATTCACATTTGTAGAGATGTACTTGGTGCCTTGATACCTGCTTTCATCATTGGTAGGTTATCTCGCGTTTGTTAATGGTATACCTCAACGACCAGTAATCAAATGATGTCTCATCATGTTCGACCTCAACTCATTTATTCACATGATGTAGACTTTCACCATTGGCGGATTGTATTGAAGACTTGAGGAGATCACTTTGTAGATGCAGCTTTCATGAGCTGTTGTTTCCATTTCATTGGACCAGTACCTATTTGACTTTAGAGATCATGGGAGATTAGATTGTACTCCATGGTATACATATATCTTCAGATTGATTTTGAGACTAGTTTCACTGGGCCTTGTTCGTGACTATGATAACTATTGGCATGTAACTACATTTATACTTGCCTACTCATGGCCATATATTTTCCACATGGATCTACATTGTATTCTTGGTAGCCATGTATGCAAAGTCGATACATAATGTAAATGAGCAATTGAGTTCATCCAGTTGGTTCTCTACCACTCCACTTGTGGGTTATTTATAATGTATTTCGGCCATTGCAGATACTCCTCTGATCTCACACATTAGGGGGCATCTGTTATAGCAATATTTGCCTCACCATTGCTATATTGTACAAAGGGCATTTTTCCCTTTCCCTATGTAGACTTATCAACCCCTTTTTTGATAGATCCAGAGCTAAAAATATATATTTTTCCACATATACGCTCCCTAACTGCTTTGCAAGATGCGTATACGCTTGCTGCTCCACTACAGCTCGCGTATATCGGGATTTGTGCCAGAAAACACAAAATGAGGTTGGGTTTCGATGTCACAAAAAATATCTCTGATCTTTGGCCTTCCATATACTAGAAACGTTCTGACTTGGCCCTTCAGTTACATTCTGGAGGCTATAAGAGCACAATTTCGAGCTATGGAAAAAGGGGAAGAAAGAATTCAACTTTGAGAGCAAAGTTACTCTGGAGAAATTACTTCATATTGAGTCTGCATCCCTTTGTCCCTCAATTCTGAACACAGTGTTCATCCCCCAAGCTCTTTCCTTATTGTTGAGAGGACCTCATTACCTCTTTGCGGTGAGCTTTCCTTTGGTGGAGGATTGAAGTGGTGGAGACCTAGTTGAAGGAACTTGGTTTCTTGGTTTCGAACCGTGCCGACACGGAAGTCTGTAATGTTGATACTTCTGTTGATCAATTATTAATAGAGATACTCCTTTCCCGCCTTATCGATATCTTGCAAATATATGATTATTATCCATGGGCATGTTTGTAATGTTTATTAATGGATTGTGCTATCTGATGTGCTAACTCATTTTATACAATGTCACTATATACTTGCATCGCTTGCTTGTTGAGAAATTTTTGCAGGTGTAAAGCTTTGGGTCAAAGTTCTCAATGATGGAATGACATCAAATGATTGGATCTAGGTAGGCTTCTTCTTCGTATTGCACATTAGTTTATATAGCACATGTTGCAATTGAGTTGATTTCTGCAGTCATACCTGTCTGTTGTGGTTTACCCTTGGCCATAGAGAGTTTTTCTCTTGTAACAATGTGCATGAGGATTAAATCATGACTTTTAAACAACACCCTTGGGAGGAGGACCAAGAACTATATCTAGGCTCAGTCGTTCGAGAAGAAGAGGATTGTTTGGAGCTGAAGTTGGTGGAGGAGGTTGAACCAATGAAGGTGGTGAATCATCAACTTTCTCTTTCGAAGGAGAATAATCTTTGGATTGAGTCGCGATTGCAACATCATTCTTCTTGGAGTCGCCAATTCACATAAGTACATAAGACATGGTAGAGGGAGAAGGTTGGTCATGAATGACCAATTGGGCCTACTGATAAGAAGGAAATGGTTGTGACAAGACGACGAGTGTAGGAGGTGTCATGGTCCCTTGCAGAAACTTAGTAACCTCAGCTCGTCGTGGAAAATATTTTGTATAATGATCCTCACCACATATAAGATAAGGATAACGAGGTTTGTGTTTGTATTTGTCCTCATCAGGATGGGTTTTGGGTTTCTTAGATTATTGATTATTATTTTTTTCCTCCTTATTCTTAAACTTCCCTTTATTTTTATTTTTATTTTTACCGATAGGCGTATATTGAACCGAATTAACTTCAGAAGTTTCACTGGGAGAAGGAGTTAGAGGAGGAGTATTATGTACATTAGGAGTAGTATACTTGGGATTGGAATGACTAGCTTGTTTAGATTGAGTCTCAGCATGAAAAGTGCTAATCAGGGCATCAAAAGGATGAGAAGCCACTGGAGGTTTTGGGGTTGGATTCGTAGATGGACGAGGAGCATCAGGGATCAAGTCATATAGTGTGCTCGTTTGTGAGTAAACGAGATCCAAATACTGAGCACCATTAATCGCCTTCTCTTCAGTGATTAAACCACCCATGGAAACATCAAGGGCTATAGGACCAATGAGTGACTTGGTAAACCTCTCGGCCAACAGTTGATCAGGAAGGGGAGTCTTGATTAAGCGTCTTCTCCTCCTCCACTCATGAATATGATTGGAAATGTGAGTAGAAGAAGATTGTTTAAATGGACTCAAAATTTCAGTTCCTGTCTCATATCGTATTGGCAATTGGTAATGCATTAAGAATGCCATGGATAAGGTATTGAATTCATTAAAGAATCCTCATGGTAACGCAATATATCATTTGGATGTCGAACTTGTAAGAGTTCTTTGTAAAAGACATAATCTTATAGAGTCATCCATGAAGGAGTTAGATGAACACCAAATATGGAATGTCATAACGTGATTGTTTGGGTCTTCTCCCGATTGGTCATCAAACTTAGGAATGTCTCATGGAAATTTGGTAGGTATGACGGGCCAATACGGAGAATTAAAAATAGCATCATTCAAAATCCTAGATAAATACGGTAAATCCAAAGTAGCAAGAAATGAAAACTGTCTGTTCACTTGAGGAAACTGGTAGTTTTGAGGAGGTAGTCTTGTAGGTATACCAATAGGACCATAAGTAGTCTGTGGATAGTTATAAAGTCCTGAAAAATTCGATGGTGGATGATTTTGAGTCGAATAGCCAACAAGAGTTGGTTGATTAGGTAAAGTTCCTTGGAAAGGAACATTAGACTGAAAATTTTGATCCCAAGTAGGATTCATAGAACCTTGATACGGTTGCCCGAGATTAGGGGGTAAAAAAGAATTGACTTGAGGATGTTTCCCCCCAGGTGGTTGTTGATTCCCTTGGAAAGGAAAATTACAAGGTTGATATTGTAATCCAGAGATACTTTGTCCATAAACTAGGTTATGGCCTCCAACTTGAGGCTTCCCCCCAACTTGAGGTTGACCTCCAACAGGAATTTGAAAACCAAAAGCGACAAAATGATTGGTGCCTCAAACTTTATTGGAGCTACTAGGGCCAAGAAGATTATATCCTCTAGGAGAGGGTGGATGAGAAATGTTAGGCCCCCCGAAGAGAACCTATATAGGTGTAGAAACAAAAATACTAGTATCATTATACCCAGGAGGAACAAAAAGATTAGACCCTCTGGATGTGTTGGCAGCCAATTCATTTTTTAATTGCTCTTAAAAAACACTACCTACACCCCTTGTCTCGTTAATAACAAATCATCATCGCATTATGCTTCTAGACATTTGTTTCATTTTTGCGACAATTACAATTTGGTTTCGATTCGATTTTCACAACTGAAAGTGTGAAAATACATTTTTCATCGTTTGGACTGTAGTCGTCTTGTATTGATTTTTACAAAAGACACTTCACCATTGGTTTATCGCATGACTGCAAAAGATTTTTCAAACTGATGTCCTTACCTTGATTGCGCATTTGGATCTGTTTGATTACTAAGCCTGTAAGCATGAAGATTTACTGGTTTTATTCTGATCTTATAAAGGTTATGATGGATTTGGTCTTATATGTTTTTATTCTTATTACTATGGGCTCTTGACTCGTTTATTATATGAGAAATTATTGATTGCAATGTTCTAAAAACTTTGGAATGTAAACATTTGAATATGCAACGAATACATTGGTAAGTTTATAAGGTCAATTTGAGAAATAGCAATGGTTTGAGGGCGCGTTGATGAAATCTTTTGGATTTTAATTTTAAATCAATGCTTGGTATATTGTTTGGTAAATTGATATTGCATTGGACGAGTCATAGCTTTAAACTATGTATTGGCATTGATTAAATTTAACCTTGGTGTAAAACGATTGATTGACACAATGGATATGGTGTTGGATTGAACTGTACACTTGGCAATGGATGTAACATATGGTGTTGGTTCTGTTTCGGGTAAATGGCACATTAATATGATGATACACCTATTTGTTGGCTGATACGCATGGTATAAATGATTATGGTTATAATAACACTGTACTCATCAATTAATACAATGCGTCGCGGTGTTAATCCCACCACCTTCGCACGCATGCAGTTAATTCCGGTCTCTTCGAGCATTGAAGCTGTCAAACCCTGTCGTTTTGATTCTGTGCATTGTTTCATTCAGTTTGAACCCTACCATGTACAGAAGCCATGACTCCTGTCGTAAGGGCCGAGCCCAATGGGTGTCAAGCATTGTTGACATTTGACGGTGCATATAGAGACCTGGAGAATCACGGGTGGCTCACTTTCATAAGGAAGTTTGATGGTTATAACTTCACTGTGGCTCGGCAATTTGCGTTATCGTTCGATGGCTACCGAGCCAAAGTTGGAGATGTCCATCTTGAAATCACTGAACAATTTCTCAGCTTGGAAACCACCCTGCCTGTCAAGAGACAAAAATGGTCGAAAAGTTGCAAGGTAGATGATGTCCCGTGGACATTACTATTCCAATCTCGCACAGTCAGCTCATGCGATAGAGGTTTGCCTACGAAGATGTTGAAACCCCACTGGTATGATCTCTTAATGATTATCAAACAATTTGTTACTTGTGAAGGTAGGTACGGGTTTATTTTCTTGTTCCACCTACGTTTATTAATGGTTTTTATGGGATTTGAACTAAGTACGCCTCACTATCTGCACCAAAGTTTGTTCAAAATGGCTAAATGATACAAGCGTAGCCAAGCTGACACTAGCCTCTTCCATGTGGGGTTGATTAAAATGATTTTGGTTCATGAATTGGGATTACGTCGTGATTCTTGGCATGAGTTTCTCATCCGTAATGGCTTTGAAGATTCTAACCCTCCACAGGTGGATAAGCCCATGGTGACCAAGAGAAAACCTACCCCTGTGCCTTATAGTGTTTTACTACCCAAACCCCAACCCAATTCACCTACGAACTCGCCTATGGATGTGACTAAACAGACCAAAGTTGCTAAGCCTACAACCAAAAAGACTAGAGCGAAGACTGGTGCTAATACTAAAGGCAAGAAAAATGCAAGGTTGATCTCTCGCATGGTGAGGAATAAAACTAAGCCCCCTGCCAAAACAAATCCCATCATGGTCAGTGAGGACTCTGATTCAGACATTGAACAATTTCTCACCGAAGAGTATCCTTACTCAGAGGGATTGTGTGGCAAACCTCCTCATGATTTCGTCAATAACTTACCTCCTTGTCTGCGAGATAACCCTGACTTTCCTGGTATTGAACCACTCCATGAAACCCTCGGGGAATCATCAAAACCCCCTTCTGTTCAAGTCGTTTCTCCACCTTGCGTTCAGTGTGGGTTTTGGTTGGAGAGATACTACTTGGATGTCCCAAAATTGCAATCCAAAATTCACGATTTGGAAAACCAAGTGACAAAGCTCACTGGTCAGAATGCAAGAAAACAACCCAATGATAAGAAGCAACGAACTATGGGTTCAATCCTGTTCAAAAATGTCGAGTCTGCTACTGCGATTGTCAATTCAAAATTGACATAGTCTCAGCAACTGTGATGGTATAATTTTCACTCATTTATATTGCTCTCTGTGTACATATTTCGCCTTCTCTGTTACATAAGCATGCTTTGTTGTATATAATGTTTGTTTTATAAATCAATTTTTGCTATAGTTTAGGATTCGATTGGATTTGGTTTTAATTCGATGGATCATCGAATAGATATGATTGTTTAGATTTAGCTCGATGCTCTATTAATAAGACAAGCTGTTAATATTTTTAAAAATGGACTGTTGGTTGGTATCCCTATACAGTCAATGGTATGATTCGAATTGGTTATGGGATGAGTATGATTGATAAACGAGTTAACTGTTTCAATGTTCTTCGACCAAATTTCATACTTTTCTGTTGATACATAACCAAATTGAAATTGATTTAATTCTCATTGATTGCAACTTATTCGATCCATATATTGTTTGAATTGGATTCTAATTAAGGTTACGATATTATTTCTATAATTAATTCCGTGAAGAGTTGTGATTGCTTAGTTCATGAATTTGTAGATGTTATCGTGCCTCTGTCCAATTGAATGTGTAAAGATTCTTGAGTCGATATGATCTCATACGATTACAATAGAGTCTATTTACACATCGTGCTTTTAATCAAACGATATCAATCTGTTGCTATAACTAGTCGATGACAGTTATGACCATGCCTGTGAACTGTTTGTCTGTGGCTAGATTCTATGGATATAGTTATGCATGTTCCATTGTGACAGTTTTCTATATCAGCAATTGACTAAACAATATGCAAATCAACAATGATTGTTTTGTATCTCATACGATTTGGTTTACCATTAATTGCATTCATGGAACAGTGCTATTAAGATTTGATTCGATTTTATGTCGATTGGGAAAACAGAGCATTCCTACTCTGTCCCGATTGTATTCTGTTCGATTTGGTTTGATTTAAAACGAACTATTTTTATTGAATCATTAGTAATTTGTTGATTATTAGATGATTCGATTTGATTTGATTTGATTATATATCTGGTCCTGTTTACTATTCTAGACCAGCTACAGAATCAGAAGATTCTGTAACTAAGTCTATAGAGTCATTTTTTTATTGTTTTCTTAATAAAGTACTCCTCTAACTTGATCTTTGTGTCTATTACAGGCAAATTCAAATTGGCAATGGATATGAGGAGCAGTTGGAAGATATCTTAAGGATTTCACTTGCATTTTTAGTTACTTAGTTTAAGGGATTCTGGGATTATTCTCAGATTGTGTAAAACTATTTGCTATTATTCACAAGGATGTTTTACCTTGTGAGAAACCTATATAAACCTATGGTTTTGTAATAATTGATCATCCTCAGTTGGGGGAGAACAAGGATATAGAATTTTGATTCAGACTAGAGCAGAACTGGTGTCTTGTCATAGCTTTTGCTTTTCAATATATCAACACTTTGTTCCATGTTTTGTATATCATTTTGTTTATGATTTAGTATTACTTTGCTATCTAAATCTAATTCAAGTGATATAATCTTATTACTTTCATCTATATCTTGTTTCTTCCAAATAGATGAAAGACATAACAGTTGTTGATTCTGTTTGTGAATGATAGCTTTGTCTTCTTCATAAATCGAATTGTAATATATAAGTTTGCTGCATAATAGGTTTCCCTTTTGCAGGAATTTAGAATCAGAAAATTGTTATGATTTTTGTTTATGTCTTGTTTGTCCTGTAACATACTTCAAGAAGCAGCATAGCTGATCGTTTTCGAGGAGATTTTGGACTAAACGGTGTGAATTTCTTCCGCCAACCAGCTTAGAAGCAATCATACACAGGGTAGACTTGGAGCGTTTCCAGGTTAATTAGAGTGTAGTTTACTGTTTTCATTAAGTAGTTTAATATAGATGCAAGTTTATTAGGTTTATATTAGATCGTTCAATTTCAGTAAATTATATTAGATTGTTTAATTTCAGTTAGTTTACTTTCTTATTCATAAATCATAAAATCAAAAAAGAGTTATCTTCGCTGTCTTGGGATAGCAAGCAAATTAGTTTCACAGGTTTTACTCAAATCTGTAGATTGTAGATAATACACATTTGTGAATAGACTGTAATTAAATTGGTAATTAGATAGTTGATTTGAGTTATTATAATCATAATTAGTATCTTGTATATATATAACAGTTAGAATAGTTTATATTTAGTATATTAGTTTCTTTTCTTTGTTTTATTTGTTTCTAGTTTCCTTTGTTTTAGGTTAATTTCTTTTATTTAGATAGTTAGTTTGTTTTAGTTGTTTTTAGTTTATTTTATTAGTTTCTAGTTTCCTTAGTTTAGATTACTTAGCTTGGATCAATTCTCTCTTTGGTTCTCTTAGGAGACCTTAGAGCGGCCAATGGAGCCGTTAAACTCGTCAGGGTGGTCCATTCCAAACGGCTTGGGTTATTTAGACAACCCCGGACCGGTTCCACTCTCTTAGTTAACGGACGGTCAATTTCGCCCGTCAACAAATGGCGCTAGAAGAAGGGCCTGAACTTAATTAATGGCATGAGGTGGTCGCAAGACTCCTCCACCCTCTAATCGCACACCCATAGTGACTATAAGCCGTTCACAAGATAACATCCCCCCTCAAACAGCAACTACTTCAACCGAGGATCCACAAATCACAGTTGAGCCAGCAACCCCTAATCCTACAGGTGGTGATATTCAAGAAATTTTTAGACAATCTCTCATTAAATCACATAAAGCCTTTGCTAGTCTTAGGCAACCACATCGCCTGTGGAGTCAACCTTTAGACTTCTCCAAAGTCAGAGAACAATTAGGTGATATAGATCCCACTGTGAATTCTACGGATCCGAACACAAATCCTGCTGCAGGAGGATCTGGGATACCTCCTTCACCTCCTCCTTCACCACCTCCCTCATCTCCTTCTTCTTCTGGAGGAGATTCCTCCTCTGACGAAGGAAATCCACCTTCACGTCCTCTTACACCCACTACCCCAATGGCAAATCAGAACAACCCTGCTAGACCTTGGTTGGACCAGGATGTTGTAGCTGTACCTGGAGCCCAACACCCTTTACCTAAACATCCGAAGAAGTGGCTTCCTAAGTTTGATCCTGATTCAAAACAGATAGCAGAAGACCATATTAAGAAATTTATGTTATCCATCAGACTCTGTAACGTTGAACATGAAGATGTTGCCTGTAGGTTGTTCCCTTACACCTTTGAGGGTAATGCCTCCACTTGGTACTTCTCCCAACAGCCTCACACCATAGTGTCTTGGGAAAAGTTTGAGTCAATTTTCTTGGAAAAGTTTGGAGATGGCAAACCTCCGGAGGTCTTAGTCATGGATCTTTCAAATTTAAAAATGAATTCTAAAGAAAAAGTTAAAGATTTTAATCAAAGATTTTTAACACTTAAGAATAGAGTCCCTGCAGACTCTATGCCTGCTAAGAGTCTTGTAATAGCTTACTACACTAAAGCTCTACATCAAAGTATAGTTATTTGGGTGAAAAGATCCAAAAAGGAAACGTTGTTATAAGCCTTTGAAGAGGCTACTCAAATTGAAAAATATATACTTAGCCTTAAGGACTCCTCTAGCAACGAGACTGAGACTGTTTCTTCTTCCTTGAAGAAGATTGAAATTCTTCCCAGGCCTACATAAAACAAAACACAACCCGAAAACTCTGATTTGGAAAATTTAACCAAAGTTGTACAGAAGTTATCTAATCAAGTCGTAGATTTAAAAAGGTCAACTGAAGAAGCCTCTTCGAGTAAAGGACCCTACAAACCTCCTTTCCTAAATCCTTTTCAAACCAACCGGCCTAATCCAAACCTCGAAGGCTTGAACCTAGAAAGCTTGCAATACGCTCTTCAGACAATTCTAGGATCCCAAGATGACTTGATGTCTCCTGAAATTCCTCAAGAGGAAGTCGAGCAGGAAACAACCCAAGAAGAAGAGTCTTCCCCAAATATCTTTGGTCACCTCTCAGATAGTATCTTCCAAGCTAACTTTGAGACTATGCACCCTTACAATACTAGGAGCAAGACCGCAAACAGACCCCCTGCCGATAACACTACAACTCTACCTCCAAAGCCATCTAAATCAGTAGAAACTAAATAGAGTAATGCTAGCCCTAAAATAGATTGTGATGTTTTCAAAGACCTTAAGAAATTACGGGCTAACATTTCTATTTATGAGTTGTTGAAATTTCCATTTTTGTTACAGAAGATGTTGCAAAATATTTCAGACAATAGCAAGAATGGTAATTCAAATGGTAATAAGGTTGTACCAAGCAAAGTTCTGTAGAAGACTTCCACAAAAAATAATCTGGATCCTCAAGATAAAGGAAGCCTTCCTGTACCAAATGTAAATAATGTAAATAACAATGTAAATACTGTAAATAATTCAGATAAAGTAGTCTTAGAAAATGCGAGTAAGAAACCACAAGCAACAACTCTAAGTACTCGCAAAAATGTACCTCCTTTTCTTTTAACTTTCGAAATCTTCAACAGAAATGTGCATAACTGTATGGTTGACTCAGGAGCATCGTCAAATGTGATGCCTTGGTAAGTCTGCCAAAAGATTAATGCCAAAGTAGAACCATCTTCTTTGAAAATCATACAACTTGATAGAACAGATATTAAAGTTATAGGCGAATTGAAAGATGTATTGATTAGATTATCGTCTAACCCAAAGGTTCATCAAGTTATCGATATAATTGTGGTTGATATTCCAGAAGTGTATGGTATGTTTTTGAGCAGGGACTGGTTGAAGCAACTACATGGTTACTTCGCAACGGACTGTTCTCACTTATGGCTTCCAAAGAACGGTAAGCCCAACAAGATCAGGGTGAACCGTGAGCGTTACCTCAAGTTCATGGTAATAGACTTGGATGATCCTAATGAACCGTATACACCTCCGGCTGATTCACCTGAAGTCCAAGGGATGGACACCTACTTCGGAAATTTCATGGCTGAAGTTTCACCTATCAATAATCCACAACAACAATCCGATATCAAAGCATATACGCAACCAACAGCTTCTATACAACAGTCCTATGAACCTGATGAAAATCAAATTTGGTCTCTGTACTTCAACGGTTCCAAGTCTAAAGAAAGAGCTGGTGCAGGCTGCATCATCATTGATCCGGCAAGTAATAAAACGTTATTGGCTTGTAGATTAGAATTTGAATGTACTAACAATGTTGTAGAATATGAGGCTTTATTACAAGGTCTCAGAAAAGCCTTAGACATGCACATTCAAAATCTAGTTGTATTCGGTGACTCAGAGATAGTGGTCAGGCAGGTGAGAAATTCTATACATTGTCTTACCCCGCATCTCAAGTGTTACCAATCTGAGGTATGGAGCTTAATAAACAAATTTTTTGCTTTTAATATAAATTTCATTCCTAGATCAAGTAATGCTAAAGCAGATCTACTCGCTAATGTTGCCTCTAAACTTCTTCCTGCAGAAGGCTTATCTCCAAATGCATTCTCCGTGGAGCTATTGTTTCGACCATCTATTCCAGACAATATCACAAACTGGAGGGTATTTGATGATGATCAGCAAATCATTAACTTTCTGCACATGGAAGAAACCTTTCAAGGAGCTGTGATAGATGAACAAACACATGACGACAATTTGCACGACTTTACGGTAATACCTAATCCGAAACCTCCTGAAGCTCTATCGGACATGGTAAATTCTTTACCCAAATCTGTTGCGAGATTAGAAAAATTTTATGATTTTGAAGATAAATTCAAAAAGACGGTCAATTGCAAAACTAATAGTTCCTCATTAACTTACGAAAAAGTCAATCTAGGAACTAGTGAAAATCCTCAATATATCAATTTAGGCTTGGGATGTAGTAAACAAGAAAAAGATGCTTTTGTTAAATTATTTAAAGAATTTAAGGATGTATTTGCGTGGAATTATGATGATATTAAGACATTCGATCCTAACATTATACAGCATGTTATCCCAATGAAGCCCCAAACCTTGCCTTTCCAACAGAAATTGAGGAAAATGCATCCTAAGTTAGAACCGACCGTACAAAA